>OY390722.1:4449476-4740240 GCA_959613375.1 Heteropelma amictum | reverse complement strand
GGACACACTAATTATGCTTCGATTTCTTTCCTCTTGCGTTTTATTGTTCGTTATTCACACCACTCGCGAGTTTACACGTTTCAAAACATCAAACACTGCGCAAGTTACCCGAATCGCCGCCAGGTGGTAGCTTGTCGCAGGAAGTCACGCACGAACAGGAAATAACTGGTTTCTGGGAGAGAGATAGTATGCGATGCAGCCGAGAGGAGGCGCCCTTTTTTACGGCCGATACAGTAGAATTCGTGTTTACGCGTACGTGGTATGTGGGAGGGGAGCGACGCCTGCAGTGTCGACAGAGAAACATACAAGGACCTGACACTCGGTAGTTCGCGCGTCCATTGAAAGTTAAAACGTAGGGGCGCTGTGAACCATGTGAACAACGACAAACGATCTAGCCTATCTCAGTCGGCCCTCTGGTAGAATGGAATAAAAAAAACCAGAACTTCCACATTGCCGAGTTTTCTGATGCAATAATTTTTGCGGTAGATTATCGTGTTCAATAAAAGTTTATTGAATAGAAAAATTCGAGGGTGGCTTTTTATAGTGAACAATTTGCGCAATTTTGAGTGAAAAATGACTGAAGAGGATTCGGTAAGTGAAGAAAATTTCATTTATCGAAAAGAAACTTTTTCGTTCGTCGGGCTCTGCGAGATGCCCTCCCGCATGTTAACGTGCTTCTCATTTTGGCACATAATATTGTTTCTACCGTGTTTGACGCGGTTATGACACCGATCTTCGTGATCGCGAATGACTAATGTCGCACAATTCGCTATTTTATCGTCAATATAAACCAAAAATTTGTCACGATCGAACAAATATGCGTAATGATCGTTGTACCTGTTTCTTGAGGCGACCGTTTAAACGGACGTGTGAAGCCAGGGCGGATCGCTGGGCGAGGAAGCGGGGCGGGGGGGCGGGGAGGTCTTGAAGGCTGACCGCTATTTTCCGCAAGTTTTATCCTTGCACATTGTATTCATAATACCAAGCGTGTGTACTTCATACACATTCTCATTAAAATGAAAAATTCGCGTACACGAAAATTAATATTATGAGGATACAATGAAAGTCGAAAATCATTTAGCGATACGATTTGCAATTATTTCGTATAAATTTTCAAAATTCCATCATCGAATAATGTCAGAATGTTTTTGTCTCGATGTTCTTGTTGTTAGTTTTCAAATGTATTTGAAAATTCAAGGTCATCCTCAGGAGCGCATTGGACAGAATTATTTTTTAAAATTTGATCGTTTTTATGAACAAAACTATAAATTAATTTGATCAACATTTTTTGGTAAAAATAAATTTCCAGATCTTTGATCCGACGTTGAAGAAGAAGAAGAAGAAGAAAAAGACCACCTTTGATCTCGACGGGGATATGGGAGACACCGGCAGCGGCGGGGAAACCACCGAAGGACTCGGCGACAAGGAAAATCAGGAGCCCGACAACCCGTCGGTAGACGACGACGAGGCTCTGGACTTGGAGAACTTTGGGAAGAAGAAAAAGAAGAAGAAGAAGGCTTTCAATCTCGACGAACTCGACGCCGCTCTGCCGGACAATAAAAAAGAGGTTTGCAGCAAACAGCATAAATTCTCCATCGTCATTCGTCGTTCTACGATAATAATGATGATTTTTCCGTCTTTTTTCAATCATGACAATAACAACATTCGTTAAAAGTATTATCGTCTTTTTTTGTCCCCGCAGGATGTTGTCGAACCTCAAACAGAGGAGATTTTGGTCGACGACAATTTCGACCTCGACATGGACTTTTCAAAAACGAAAAAAAAGAAGAAGAAAAAGAAGGATCTCGACGAGCTTGTGGCGGAGGAGGAAAAAAAAGAAACCGAGGACAACGAGAATGGTAAATATCAATAATACGTTTGCGACTATTGGTTTCATCTGCCACGAGTTGTTTACGTTTTTTTCGATTATTTGTTAACATGCTGCACTGACTCTGAGCGAAGTGCAGATTATGGTAAGAGTTACCGTCGGTGATAGTTTAGCGCAAATTTTCACGAAAAACACAAACTCTCTGTCGAGACGTCGATTCATGTTAAACGCGATATTACGCGACCATAATTTTTTTTCGTCTGACTCAAATTTATTCTCACGATATATATGTATCATCGGTATGAACGCAATCATTGTGCACCACATAAAAATTCGAATCTTCAGTTTTGTCTCCGAGCGATAAACACGCCTTTTTGTTACGAAATCTCCATCTCTCGTTTTCGAAATTTCTCATGTGGCAATCGTAGACGTTGAAGTTTATTCAAAAAAAAGCGAAGACACGATAGGCACACGAAAACGGGCGTTGGAATACTGAAACAATTATCGATGAAAATCGAACGAAAAATGAAAAACAACCCGGAAATAACGAGTTAAAGACCGTGGATGGCGATTTTCGAAAATAATGGTCTCCAAAAATCGAACTTTGTTCCTGATGCATTTCATAGTACATTTTCTGTGCCAGCGTGGAAAAATTCCTAGTGATAGTCGGGAACACCTGCACAAGTTGGGCGATGTTCACCTTTTGTTCTTTGCTTATTTTCACAATCGTCCGATTTAACACAGCGACTAGCGGATTGCACAGAAAAACATATTTCGTCAATCTTTTTCGTTTCGTAGATGACTCGTGTGATTGCGAATGCTTACGCTTTTTATCCTAGACTGTCACATCGGATCCTCATGACACCCTGATTAACGTCGCAAATCGTACAATTTAGACGTTTGTTTGCGCACGTTTTTTTTATTCGTCAAAATAGAAATAACTCCGCAAATCGGAATATATATTTTATTAAAGATAATCTGGAAATATCGACCAATTTTTTTTCCGACACCCGCCTTTTGAACAACGTCGACACACGGTACATATGCACACCCGGAAATCGAGGAAAAACACCGATACCCCGACGGATCTAGATCGATCTTGCGCATTAAACGTTGAAATAATCTTTGCTATAGTGGAGGACACGAGCCTGTGGGTAGGATCTGACAGAGATTACACCTACGACGAGTTGCTTCTTCGAGTGTTCAACATCATGCGCGAAAAGAATCCCGATATGGTTGCTGGTAAAAAACAAAAATTCGTCATGCGACCGCCACAAGTTGTTCGTATTGGCACGAAGAAAACATCGTTTGCCAATTTCACTGAGGTATTATTATCATCAAAGTAAAACCTCGTTCATCAAAACTCCCCCACCATCCTTACCGTCCGTTATATCCGAATAAAAATCATTACACCTCTCCATTATCCAAATTTTCGAGCTTCCATCGTATAAAATCGGGGTCCCACCGTATTATCGTTAATTTCAATGAATCGTATTTGATTTATACACAACGAAGGATTAATTCGATTTTTTCATCAATTTACAGATATGTAAAACGTTGCATCGACAACCGAAACATTTATTAGACTTTCTACTTGCCGAGTTAGGTACGAGCGGTTCCGTTGATGGTAATAGTCAGCTTATAATTAAAGGTCGCTTTCAACAGAAGCAAATAGAAAATGTATTAAGGAGATATATCAAGGAATACGTGACGTGTCATACCTGCCGTTCGCCCGATACGATCCTCCAAAAGGATACCAGATTATTCTTCTTGCAGTGCGAGACATGTGGCTCTCGGTGTTCGGTAGCTAGCATCAAATCTGGTTTCCAGGTAATATATCGTCGTTACCGTCAATTTCAATTCCCATCGAACGAGACTCGTCTCTTTCTTCCGTCGTCCCTAAAGCTCTCCGTTTTTCTTCTCTTCTTTTCAGGCTGTCACTGGAAAACGTGCCGCGATTCGAGCAAAAACGGCTTAAAAGATTTTGTACATTTTGCTAAGAGGATACTCGCGTGAATTCTTAAAATAAAAAAAGGATAAAAAAAAACACGAATATAAGAATCATCGGATTGGAGAGAAAAGGAATTACCGTCAAATATACATGGAACATCGATCATTATTGTGCGTTTGGAGCCTTTTTTGTTTATAATTATTGTTTAACAATTCGATCGTCGGATCGGCGATCGTTACGTCGCGGTTGTGAAACTTTTTTTGTTTTTTCTTCTACAACGCATACAATTATCCTGCTGTCGCCACGTTATCTCAATTGAAAATAACTGGAAGCGATAAGATGAAAATATAAAAACACGCATGGAAGACGCCCACTTGTGTTTCCGATTAGAATAATTTATTTAAACGACAACAAAAACAGTACTTTTTTTTTTTACTTTCTTAGAATTTATACTCTGAACGTGTTTTTAACTTTGCTCGACGGTGAAACTTTGCGCGTTTTGGCGGATTTCTCGTTCGGTTTTGATTGTTTTTCGCTCCACAGACGCATGTCTATCATGTCGTCCATTTCTACACGCCGTGGCTTCACCCGATAGGCCTGAAAGTGGACGACAAATTATAATCATTGCATTTTCATGTCGCGCTAGATTTAACACGAATCTATCGATTTATTACTGAATAAATGTAACACTGACACACGACAACGCGGATATCGAACGAATTCATTCATCAAAAAGCGAGAAGAAACGATAGGATCGATCGAGACATTAAACGGAGTTTTTAACGAAAAGAGAAGGTTTGAGAAAAAAGAAAATGGCTGGACGTTTACGAACCTTGCGGAAGTTTTTTCGAAATCTCGGCTCGGATGAATTCGCGACGTCGTCAAAGCTCTCTACTCGAAGCAAACGCTGGAACGATATATCCTGCGGAAAATCGTGGAGGCAAAAAAAATTATTTTTGGGAATTTCAACGAGATGAAAATAATCGTATGTTGAAAAAAAAAAGCTGGCTGTACTAACTTCCGGTTTTACGTCGCACGAAGCGTCGAAACCGAGCTTCGTTTTGCCTTTCTTCGAGTCGATGAAAGGAATCGACGTATCCGTAGAGTTTAAACCGCTCGTATTTTTTTTTGGCGATAAAAATTTCGTCAACGTCCGTTGTCCGGCTTCCGGCAGATCCGGTATTTTCAACTTCTTTTTCGGACTGGAATTCGAAGTTTGCCTGCGTTTCAACGGATTTTTCAGCGACATCCACGACGACGAATCGTCCACGCTTTTTGGTTTACGAAATGTTTCGACATCGTCTGAAATTGCGTAAATCTTGAAAGAAATATACCGGCGATATCGATTTTTCCAAATTGAATTATAGACAGAAGAAAGAAGGGTTCACATTTTTCGTAAACGTACCGACATGACTTTCTCCTCTTACGCAACTTGAGGTCGAAGGACCCGTCGGTATGGTCTCGGGAATAATTTCACCGTCGGTTGGAGGATCGTGAAAAACCTCGTAATCGTTTTTCAAACTCGGCTCCTCGCTCATTTCGTTTTGCGCGGCTGACGAAAAACTCTTCGAAACGGAACATTTTTCGTTTGCTCCAGACGAACGCTTTTGGAAGCTTGACTCATCGTCGTCTTCGTCGCTCATCGAGTCAACGTGTATTATCTTCGTTTTTTCCGGTTCCTCCTGCTCGCGCAGATTGTGCTGGGAAAATTCGTTGCGGACTTTTTTCCTCGTCACCTCGACAACGTCGTCATCATCATCATCATCATCGCGACCTCGTTTCATCAAGCTTTCATTCATCTCTAATACAACGTGCGATTCATAATTCACATGACTCTGAGAATTTTGTGTACGATTTTTGGCATTGGCCTTGTCTGATTGAGAATCGAAGACTCTGCTTCTCTTACTCGTCGACGGATTCGTCATTTGACTCAAACAACTGGTATTCGCTGTACTGACTGTTAAATTATTGCCCGATTTGGCGGAAACGTCGAAAGATTGAGAGTCGACGTTGCTCGATTCGGCTGTTTCTTGCACCAAAGCTTTCCTCGACGATTCACCTTGAAGATTCGAAATCGGCGGATAATCGACGTCCAGGGTGTCAGCGGCTAAAATCGCTGATTTCGAAGTGTTGACGTTTTTCCTCTTGAAGATGCCAGCGTGATCGTGCTTCGGGTTGCAAAATTTCTCGATCGAACAGTGGAATATCGCGAGCGCGATTTCGCCCGAGGGTACCGCACGACGTCGGCATTTTCCGAGCTTCTCGCCTGCAACATTTTTGGGAAAACAAAGCTTGCAGCATTGCGCAAAAAAATGTCCTTCGAAGAAATTACGCCTCGAGCAATCGACGGGGCGATTCGTTTTCACTTTCGTCGCGGAGTTAACAGCGATGGAAAAAGAAAATCGGCAAAGTAAATGAGAGAATTTGAGAGGGACGAATAATGAAGAAGCTTACAAGCTGTCAAGTAGCTGCCATCGCCAGTTCCTGTAGCTTGAGTAGTGTTGGATTCGACGAGTTGAATGACGATAACGTTATCGTCACAAACGTCAATCGTGTTCTCTTTTTGATGTCTGTGGAGCATCGATTTTCCGCCTACAGAAACGACATCTTGTGATTAAGATGGTAAAGCATGGAAAAAATGGACCGTCCGTCGCGCGTGCACGATTTTCGAAGGACGTCGAAAATTGATTAAAGATTGATTAATCTCCAATCACCTTTCACCTTTTGCATATGTTATTTAGATGGGAAAAGGAAAAGTGGCAATGGAAAATCACAATTTTACGATGATCTACGAAAAAGGGATAAATCGTTGGGGGGGGGGGGGGTTCGTTCGCGCCGCGCGCGACGGAGGCTCGATCGTAAAACAAAGTTTGCACACCCGCCAATTCAATCATGCGCTTGTGAAGATTATATTGGCCAGAGTCATAATGAACGAATGTCAAATCCTTGAATATCGTCTGCCTTTGAGGATTCGGAGCGAAGGAAATGTTGTAGAGTAACTTTAGTTTGTCCTTGATCAATCTTTCGAATTCCATGGGATCCGGAAGTTCTTCGTTCGCTTCGAAAGCTTTCCGAACGAACTTCCAATATTCTACTGGGACGATGTGCGCACCGGAAGCCAGGGCGCACGTCAACTGGAAAGTACAGACGAAAAAGAGTGAAACGACAGTTTTTTCGATTCGTCGATTGAATAAACTTGGCGAGTTATTTTCAACGAACGGAGGAATAATTTTGACAAACTTTTTCCGATATATTTGACTTTGAAATCGTCATATGAGTGCATTCGCTCTCCCATTTTGCACTGATCTTTCCGTCGGTCGCGTCGACCACGCTCTGAAGCTCGTTTTTTTCATTCGCGTCCAGTCCAGATGTCGCGGTAATCAAAGGTACGTACATCACTCTGGCAAAGCGTAAGATCGATGTTACTAGATTCGCTCATAGATTTATTCGTTACAATTTTGAATCTCCAAGAACCATAATTGCTTGAACCTCTTTTTTTTATTGTCAATAACGCTTCAGGATATTTGCATATTGGGTTGGCAACAAAAATAGGCTTTCTTTTTTACAAATTTCTCTCACGTAAAAATGGACTGCTGGGCGCCAAAGCGAACTCGATCCATGTGACGCAATTGATTGCCTTGTTTGGAAACTTGCAATTCTGGATCATCTCCTCTAATTATGTATGTCCCATATTTTGAGCCGATATCTTTGATTATACAGGCCGAAGACGATTCCGTCTCGTTTTTCATCTAAAAGCAAAGGCTCTAATGTGGTATCGAAAAATTCCAGTGCAAGGTCTTTAGGTAAGCATGGAAAACAACAGGAACGTACCTGGCTGTTTTTCTTGGATATTATTGTAAGTTCTGCATGATTTCGGCTTACGGAATCGTCGCTCAGAACAAGGCTGCCTTTTTTCCGTCCGACGATAAAAGCTTCGTTACACTTGAGGTACACCGGTTTTCCTGCAATTACGACAATTACTCTATTGAAGTAATGCATTTGTGAAATGACTCGAGAAAAATTCGTAATTAATTTGTATACTTTTCAGTCATAATGCAAATGGCAATAATAACGATATTGCAAAGTTGCAATACATTATTATTTAATTTGGAAAATCTTTTGAAATCGTGTTTATTTTTAGAATGTAGAATTATTTATTATTATTATTATTTACATGATTTTTTGTTATTATTTTCGGGGTTCTTTTTACGCCTGGTGAATAGAAAAAAAATCTCATCGCACAGCTTTTGATCGTTGAATGGCAAAATAAGGAGGTAAAAAAATCATTGTCTTTTAACTAACAATTGCGAATAATAATTTGTTGCGATAGTATAATGATGGATTTCGTGTTTTTCGATATTTTGATATGCTTGAATGTTCTTTTCTTTATGAACAACTACGAAAACAAAACACGCCGTGTTAACAAATTTTCGAGCAGTCCTCTGTGCAGATACAAAAGTACAGAATCTTTGTCGATTCGAGCGTATAAAACTTGCTGCAGTTTCACGAATGATAATATGACATTTTTATAAAACAAATTAACGCACAAACATACCATCTCTGTCTTTTAATAACCACATGTTGATTGATTGTTGACAGATACAATAGTGATCACAAAGCCGACAACACCTGAAGATGAATATTTATGTTTCTCGTATTATTAGAATTATTTAAGTATATGAATCCATCGAAGCAAAAAGCTTTTAAAATCGAGCGAAACACATATTTCGTGGACTACGCCCATACGAGCATCGGTTTTTACTCAATATATATTTAGACACTTGTTGCACTTTGCGTCAATTTTTTAGCACTGCATGTTTTCTGCAAAGCATGAAACCAGTGGTCCGCATTTCCATGATCCACATTGTACAAGTTGCGCATTGCGGTTATGTGGACAGCGCCACAAGCAACTAATCGAATGCAGTCCAGCTGTACGCCGTGAGAGGCACTGATTGTCGCACGTGGTGAAAAGCAGAACCCACACATCGAGAACCTCGAATTTTTCAAACTTGCAATCTTTTGTGGGCAATTTTTTCTTGTCGAAGAATCTAAACAAATAACTTGATTTCATGTTCGCGGAGAGAGAATCGTCGATAAATTTTTTGTAGAATACGAGGATATAAAATGAATCGTTCGCTCGGCTGTCATTTCCCAGTAATAAGCTGAAAACTTGAAGTGGTAATAATTCCGCGCGTCGTTATATGACCACACGCATGGAAACAAAAATCGGCTAACAGCGCCACGTAGCGTGCGGTGATGGTAGTACATTTTCCAATTGCTCGTTGTTCGCATCGTTCTATTCGCAGAACAAGACGGCACATTTTGCAAGTCTTTTTTTCGTTGGGATTCTTTTTGGTCTATGCTCAGCACCCTCGTACATTCAAGAAATACAAGATTACATTTATAACGTTATCAATATTCGGAACATAAAGACCACTTTAGAATTGTCGGACAAAAAAAGTTTATAATTATGGCGGACGAGGAATTACCAGCAGGGTGGGAAAAACGTCTCAGCAGATCTACCGGTGGGTTTTATTCCTCGAAGCTGAATTGAATCGTCCTTTAATTGACGTTTATTTGAAAATACCGAATTCGTCTATCTATAGCTTCCACTTTGTAATATATAATGTATAAAACATGTGTCCGGAAGGATATCGGTCGAGGCGTTTTATCGACCCGGCGTTTACGCATTATCACAATTTCGGTTATTTATCGATTTTTCTCAATTATTGACACAAAATTTGTCTTCCCGTACTCTATAGTGCACGTCTTGAATGTATTTTCATGCGATTCGATCGTCAATCCCGTTATAAATGAACGTTAATCCGTACGTTTCTTCCCCTTGTCTATGCTTGCTGATCATTTTGAGGTTATAAAATCCCTTTTTTCGCATTTGAACTCCGTACGTCACCGCAAAAAAAAAACAAATTATTCCGACAATAGAATACCCGAAACATATGTTTCAATTTGAAAAATGTTGCAAAAAAACTCCCACGTTATTATTTGCAGAACGAATATGCCTGCCATGCGCGTTCCAACATTTTTTTGAACGTTACAATCAATCAAACTCGCTGCCGAAATTATGTCAGTCTTCTTCAAAGAAAAAACAATGTTTATTTCCATATGCGGATAAATCAATACTTTTGACAAATATCAAATAAAAATCATAAAAAACGTGAATGGAACTGGCTGGAATCATTGGAATGGGTTTTTTTTTATCATTTCGGTAAACAATTCCTTCCCTCATAGAATGAACATTATGAATTATTTATGCGCCATCTATGTCATTTATATACACATACTCATTGAAATTAATTTATTTCAATCTTATACGCATCGACGCACGGTCGTTTATTTGGCATTATCACTTTCGCCCCGCCGGGTGAAAGAAATTCCATTTGCCGCGCGAGGCAATAATATTTCTCATTAAAAAATAATTTTTGTAGGCGAATCTCATATTTTTTCGACAACGCTAAAGTTGCTTCGGCAGAGAATTTTAATTTAATGGAAATTCAGTTAACAAAAATAAGAATCGGACAAATGATCAAGGCATGTTTCTGTATCGCAGGTTGTTGAGATTAACGACGACCGTACATGAGTTATAAATGCGAAACATATATATCGGTAATAATATAATCTCTAAACCGCACATAAAAAATCCAACGTCGATTATCACGCTGGCAAAGATTAACGCGACTGGGATTTATTTTGAATGTTTACGATGGTATTTTTCTACGCTACGAGAGGAAAGAATGTATCGTCGCTTTACCAAACTATATAATTTGTTTGCCTGGAATTCTCCCGCCTATTCATTTGTTTTCAAAATACGTGACGTCGTTCGACGATGAATCGCGTTAACACTTTGCGAATCGGAGATAACATCGGGTCTGCCGTTACGGAGATTCCAAAAGATAGAATTAATATTCGATCGGAACGAGTTTTGTACACAATCACTCTGATCTTATTGGCAATTGATAGTCTAGGATTGGTAGTTTTTTTGATGCACGACAAATTATTTTCTTCTCCTGTATCAGCGCCGATGGAACAGTGGAAAAAGTAAGCGTTGATACTCGCTCTTTTATGAGGATTATCATCCGTTATCTCTAATCACAGGAATATCTTGATTATTTTATTACTCTATAACGGATTAATTGATAGTAAAATGAGGCAAGTTTTTTTAAAGCTGCCATAAAAAAATTAATCAGCATTAGAAAAATAGCGCCAAAGAAGCTGGTTTTATCCAGGTTTTTCTGGTTCTTTTTCCAACTCGCCTCGCTTACATCGAGTTTGCAAAATCACAAATCAGTCACGGTTGTCTCATCTATGGAATTTTTATATTTCTCAAGAATTTCGGTGCGTTTGAACTTCGAGGATAATTAGAAATGAATGGTTACATCGTTATCGATTTTTTATGACGTATTAAGCCTCGGGAAGATTGAAAACTTTCCGCTGTTCGTGAGTCATATTGCGTCTTTCTTTATTTCAATTTTTTTTCCACAACCCACTTAGCTTTATGACGTTTAAAAGTCATTAAACGATAATACCCCAAAATCTGTCCTGGTAGTGCATTTATAGCAACATTGACGCCGATTATATCGACACGAACACCGTAAAAATAGTCATAATTATCGACTAATTTTTCATTTCGGCGGAATATCGACAAATTTGGAAAAACATTTATTTTTGTTTCCCTATGGAAAAAACCACGATTGAAAATGGATTTAAGGTTCCGAATGAATTATCGGTACAATATTCCGTACAATCGTTTACGTACTATGAACTTTCTTTGTCGTTTCTTTGTGATTTTAATGCAAAAAAAAATGACCCAATGTTTCCAAGATGACGAAAATATCAATACAGCGAAAACGTCGAGCGAATGATTTTACCGAGTGCGTGAAAATATCTCTGAAAAATCCCGAGACTTTCTTTTCATTCGTACGTTCATTCGACAGGTCAGCATTATTATTTAAACGTATACACGAAGGAGAGTCAATGGGACGTGCCTGATAAGCCAGCTGATCCGTCGGGAAACGCGAAACCGGATGGACCCGAGGAGGTGCAATGTTGTCATTTGCTGGTGAAACACGCAGGATCGAGGCGTCCATCGTCCTGGAGGGAAGATCACATCACTCGAACAAAAGAGGAAGCAATGGATCTCGTTAAATGTACGTCAACGTTTGATCAAAATTTCCATGAAATTCCGATATAATATACAATATCGTCTCTCAATGTCTTCATCAAATGGGAAATCGTCATTGTGTGTAGCAATGATGTCGATGATAACGGCAAACGTGGTTGTAACGTGTTTTGCTTTTATGAAAAATATAGCTTACAGAGAACAAATAGTATCCGGAAAGGCAACGTTTTCGGACCTCGCTTCGAAATACAGCGACTGTAGTTCGGCAAAACGCGGCGGCGATCTCGGCCCTTTCGGCCGTGGCGCGATGCAAAAACCCTTCGAGGACGCTGCGTTCGCTCTCAAAGTCGGCGACTTGTCGTTTCCGGTAATCACCGACAGCGGCATTCACATTATCCAACGAACAGCCTGAACATTTATCAAGCGCAGATACAAGGCGTCCGCGAAAACGAGGCAATCCGCGTCAACCGCCGATGGTTCGACTCTCCCCACACCTCTGTCCATCATCATTTTTTCTTACTCTTTATGTGACCCGAAAATTTGGTGCGTCGCTCGTCCCCCCCCTCGCGTACTTAGAAATCTCGAAGGAACAAAACAAAACGTCATATACGGTATACACGGATAACGAAATCTTTTCAGTGAATTTTAGCAAGCTCTTACGTTTATGAGTTCCATGTGGAATCATTTTTATCGTTGTACCTCGAGGATAGATAGGAAATTATGTATTCTGTACTCTTCCAACCCTGCGAATAATCTATCGATGAAGAATAATAAATAGAACATGTAATCAACGTTCGAAACTTTGCGAAAACACCACGAGTCACCTGTGAATCTTTTTGCATTTTCACCCTTCGGTCGGGTATCTCCGTCTCGATACGTTCCACGCTCTTTGACTCGCGCGCGCAAGATTTCACGCTCAATATGAGATCGTGCATTTTTTAACTGACACTAATGACAGTCGGCAACACACGACGGTTGGCAAAATAGTTGATGACAGTTTGGACTCAAGATAGTTGATACAAACCGGAAGTTGTACACATGGTAGTCGGAGTGAACACGTGAATTGATACGAATGAGAGTCGGTACACGTAGCGATCGATAAAACCGGAAGTTGGTCTGTAATAGTCGATGCAATCGGAAGTTGGTGTTATAATAGTTGTTACAACCGAGGGTTTTACGCTTGGTACTTGATGCGAACGTGGTAGTTGATAAACATGACGATAATCGATCGATAATAGCGCAAACTCGCATCTGTGAACACGAGGCTTTCCAGAGATGACAGTCGATGCGCGTAATTACGCGATAACCGATAGGAACGATTTTCGGTCCAGCCTAGAGCGCGGAAGCCTCTCGAGTCGATATATCTCGCCGCACTTCGTGCTTCATACTTCTGGCTTTGGTGAATCGAATTGTTACAAAGTCCAAAGACCTTATCGCGGCGATTCTTCGGATGGACATGGTGATTTCTATACACGGTGATAAGGAGCTCGGGTAAATTATCACATCCTTGATCGAATCGGCTCTCATTGTTGTTTTTCCTCAACTAGACGGTACGAGGCGCACGACGAATCTCGTAAACACAAGTTTTATCCTTATCAACGTTATACACTCGAGTCATACTGATCTTGGCGAAGTGAAATCGAAAAGAAACGAACGACGAAGAAAAGTTTTATTCTAATGTATTTCGCATCTCGGCAGCGCGAAAAGCAGTCGGAAAAACATTTACTTTCAACGACGATAATGTTTTACGAGTCATTCGTACGGCGAATCATCGGGAAAACGTAGATTTCGTCTATTCGAATTAAAATCGCCGATTTTTTTCAACGGGCTTGCATTTTTTTAAGACTCTTGATTTTTCATACTCGGTTGCTGAATCTTTACGTCATTGCTAGCTGTCGCATAATTCTCATTTCCTTCCGACGATACCAAGTGCGTTTCGCTTACGTTGCGAAAGGGTCGGTGTAATTTGTTTTGTAACCCGAAGACTATCGAACGTAAATAGAACCATTAAACGAAAATTCAGAACATAAATTGTCGTTTTGACTTGTGTGCGCGCGTCGTTGCGTGGACATTAGTGAGCTGATCACAAAGTTTGAACGTATTCGGCTCTAATCTAATCTCGCGTTTTAGTGTAATTGTTACAGGTTACATATATATATATATATATACATATTACATATAGTATATGACATTTCGTACATATATGCATATACGTAGGTGTTGCGCGGTCAAGTCAACGATTCTGGAAGCAAAATTGTCGTCTTATCTCTCTGTTGTTTTTATCATACTAGCGTAGGAAAAATAAGTACAAGCGCGTCGATAGAAATGTCACAAATCGTTTGCAGATGACGCTGTACACTTGATGGAATTTTTTTTTCACATCAAAGACTCCCAATGGCTTTTGGACACATTTTTTTTCAAACGATCAACATTCCACCACTCGACGAAATCTTTTTATAGAGCCCATTCGACGGACTTCAAAATCTGGACGTATCGTCGAACGCAATATCGTCGCGATTACCTCTCGTGTAACTTTAATCCCTCAATTAGCCCATAAATCTAAATGGGATTCTCGAAAGTTCGAAATAACATTGAATGTTTTGTGGTCATATTTTTCTCTAATTATATCATTACAGAGAAATTATTTTCGTAATCAACTGGCAATTTTTCGATACGATAATCATTGGCGCGTGTACTTGAAAAAAAATAAAAAATTCGCACAACCCGCCAGTGCGAACTTTGAAGGACGAGACGAACGACAAATTTGAAAATGTGTTTTTATTACTCGTTTTAGCGATAAAACCAGTCAGGTAGAAATTTTATGGAAATTACCGAGTGTGCTCCGACGATTCGAAAATTTACAGTCACAAATTGAGTAAACAGTTGGGAAAACACTTTTTTTTTTGCATTTAAGACACTGAGCTTTTTTTATCGCTTGTTGCTCGTTTGCGATTGTGACAAATTCCGCTTGTTGCTTCACCAGCGAAAATGACAGGTTACAAATGTGTCCTGGGTGCAACAGGACTTTTTCCAGTTCTCTCATAATTTGAAAATTGCTCAGAGACACGAAAAATGTACGAATTCGAATTCTCAAAGTCCCTGCTGGAAATATTCAGGCAAGAATATACTTAATCATTCTTCGCGAGTGTCACGTGGAATTCGTATCAGCGATTTTTCAATTTTATGATACGGATCTGAGGATTTACGTTGCATCTCGAGAATCCAAAAGTATATATTACATGCTTTTTCTTTCATTTCGCAAACTTGGGTCAGAGCTTCGCGAGACTTCTGTTGGAAATACTTGAAACTCACTTTCCTCAAGAAAAAAAATGCACAATTCATCGTATTTTTCCTCATTCCTGACTTCCTCGATGACGTAATTGAACAGAAATAAAGAATGAATGTTTCTTTCTTTTTTTCCTCAATCTTCTCAGGGTATTTTCATCAAAGACTCAAAGATGTAATCGGAAAATCGGGACGAAACGTCGGACGTCATTCGCGCTCGAGCGATGACTCTTTTTCTGTGTTTGTTTTTTGTTTTCTCGTTGAATCGTCAAGCTTTCGACGAAAAATCGGTGGATTTCGAAACCGTCGATCGAACAAGGCCTTGAGATATCGAGAATGTAAAAGAGACAAAGGCGAACGTTTGAAGCGTCGAACGGGAGCACAACTTTAGCTTCGCGAATAACTAATCGGTGAGCGATAACGATACGAATATCGAATATCCGCAAAAGCGAAAATCGTTCTTCCTGAAAAACAAAGAAACGCGTGAAAAAAACTTTCGTAATTTACGGTCGAATTTTAAGACGCGATAAAATCATATTTTATTCCCTCTTCCTTTGTTTCGGGTGAGTGAACTTTTTTTTTCATGCTGCTACGAAACTTTGTCGTTGAAAATCTCGAGAGTGCGGGTGTGAAATTTTATATGGTGTGTTTATAAAATTGCTCATGGCAAAAGCAATCAACCGGGTCTCGTTACGTCGCGGTATTACAGAATTATTATTTAACTGTATCGAATTCAGGTCATGGCTGTCAGAGTATCGCTTCCTTGTCTTTTTTTTTTTCTACCGTCATTTATCTCAATTGAAAATCTGCAAAGAGCGTACGAAGAGCAATTCGGCTTGAACGACGGTCCTCGTGGACGGATCATGATGGAAAAAAAAGCTGCACAGCCAGGATTATCAGATTCGTGACGAAAATTTGCCTAAAACGATGGAACCACTCTTTGGGTTTGACGCGATGATTTATTAAAATTGATCAATTTTTTCCAGCAATGCCACGCGAGAAAAAGAATCTCGAGTCTAGATTGGTTATCGAAGCAACGATAACGCGACGATAACACACACGCTGGTGATGAATAATAATTTTTATTGCATTTCCGTTTGAAAAAAGAAAATAAAAATACTCCGATATTTTGATCGCTCATCAGAGGAAAAACGGAATTTTCTCTCGTAGGAACAACAGAGCCAAAGACGAATGAAATCCGAGATAACACCGTCGAAACAAAAAAGCTCGTACGAAAGTGCAGCTCGGATGAACACCGTGCGTCCGAAATGCCGATTTGCGAGACTCGCACGAGATCGAGGAAAATCGAAATAAAATCGAAAGTCCATTCTCACGAAAATGAAATGACGCTTTTGACGAATAATTCTCTTAATCAGGGCTATAAAAGAAGGTGTGAGAAATACAGTACGTAGCCGGGGAAGAGTCGAACGGGAAGATAATTGAACGAGGCCGAGGAGGAGTTTGAAGGAGTGTACATAAGTGTGGCAATCTCGCAGGTTTGACGAGGTGCTACTATATAAATAATACTTCGCGGTACCTCAGATCAGTTCACTTGTGGCTACCGTGAGTGTCACGACACAATGAGACGTTACCGATTGTATTTTTCGTGATTGGTCGAAACTCGTTTCATTTTACCGTCGCTCGTTCGTTGTCTTCTCTTTTTTTTCCCCTTTCTCTCGCAACGCGCTCCAAACGACTATTTTCTTTTTACCTCGTACATCGAATTTGACGTTTTCGTTTCTTCCTCAACGCGCGTCGCTTTGGAACGAATCTCTCGACGCTCAATTTGCATCAGCCACATAGTGCAACCGCGCCAGGATGTCGCACGATAATTTGGGATTTACGGCGAGCACGGTAAGTTTTTCTTCTCTGAATTTATGAAATCCTCGATGATTAAGAACGTTTGTGTTCATCTCTCGCGGGCACTCGCGTGTATTTCACGGCTCTATCGCTTTTACCGACGCCCACGTTGTGTACCAACGTTTGTGCATAATAAAACGAGCTCTTTTGTCCACATTTGCCATTGAATTTATCAACGCGCCGGGGATCCTCGTTATTTTCTCAATTTGACGTGTTTCAATGAGACTCTCTCGTAGGTTTTATAGTGCGGTACACGCGATTTTCTCTAGGGACGGATAGAATTCACACGAGAGTGGCAAAAGTCGTGTTCAATTACGGTAGCGAGAAAAACGATTTAAATTGTCGAAGCAACGCGACGTGTTTTTCGCGTCGAGGAACGATTTGCGAAAGAAAAGATCGGTATTGAGAAAACGATTTTCTATTCACCTCTGAGCGTATTTTTAATTGTCGGTCACTGCGAGTGTCGAATTTTAATCAATGTTTCGACATGTCCACGTCGGGACACGAGCAATATCGTGTAAACTACGATTTTCTTGGATCGATGGCCGATTATTTTTCAAATGAAATTAAAATGTCACAAATTTCAGCCAACGCGTTAGAAGGCTATAAACGCCAAAAAAAAAGGCTACGATTAGATCGAACTTTTCCATCTTTTCGTTAACGGTATATCGCTGATCGAACGATCGTTTTGGAAGATGAAGAACCGGTTTTCGAGAGTCAATACTTTTGTACGCGTCTTTCGCCGATCTCGTTAATTCGTTTTGTCAATGAGAATTTACCGAGCGTGTACACAGGAAAGCTCTAAACGAATCGGCAATGAAATAACGTTTGGTAAACACAATAAGATGTGTACTGTTGAAATCTCCTTGGTGTTTACACTCAACGGTTAATCAAAGCATTATATAACCCGATAATTCGCACTATCCTTGCCAATTATCACGTTGGACGTATTTGCAATGACCGTTTATCCGAGAGCGAAGATGGCACGAGCCGAGAAAAGTTTCCACGCGAAACTCGACGTCGCGACGTACGAATGAGCCTCGTTCGACTTCCATGAGAAAATTCCATCAACGACGTTTGTCGTATCTTGTTTTTCTTTCTCGTCGTCGTGTTGTTGACTGAAAAAACATTCGTACGAGGTGAGACAAGACGATACGAGGAAGGAAGAAAGTGGAGAAAAAAGAAATACGAATAAAAATATAACGCTTATTCCGCTTGTTTAATTAATTGCGGAATAATCATAACGCAAAATCAGCCGTTGGAGGATTCAGCACTTTCCTGATGAATAACACCGGCATCAGCGACGACCGACGCGCATCGATACCAGTCATTATCGAGATTCCATCTTCCCGTGAGATAAAATTTTTTCATTTAACGCAAACTCGCCTCGCTCAATTTATCGATGTTAATCAATCATCCCGCGTCTCGCTTCGAGGAAGTCGGGGACCATGGAGTTTAGCCCTGTGCATACTTGTACGTGCTTCTCTGATGAATAAATTGAAAATAAAAAAAAACACAAATCGCCGCATTGAAAAAACTCGTCGTCCGTCTTCGACAAAGGTCGAGCTTTGACCAATCGCTGGACAATCGGGTATATCTTTTTTGGGAGACGGGAATTTTCAAAATTTCGCAAAGGATTGCGACAAAAAAGCTGGTTTTCGGGAAATTGTCCGGAAGAAGGAGTAGTTTTGATTTTTTTGAGTCAGCGTACGGTTTTTTTTGTAAATTCTCATGACGTTTTCGATCGCGAAATGCCCGAAATATCGTTTTCGTCTTGCTGCTTGTGTAGAAAAGCGTCATTAGATTGCTTACGAGTGCAGTAAACGGCCACGTGCGAATGAAACGTGCCGCGCTATTGGCCAAGGTCGTCACAATCGAACGGACGATTTATCATTCACGCGGTGAATGTTTACACGCTGTAGTTTTCGTTTGATCAAATGTCACACGCGTCCTCGTCGTTAATAGCCACTTCCGGAAACTCGCGTACATCGCTGATGGTCCCCGTGTCATTGATCCACCGGCGGAGATTTTCTTCAAACCTCCGTCGTCCGTGATGACTGATTTGTTTTCCTTGAGGCCTCGCGCGCGCGAACGGCGGAGGAAAATAACCGGAAGTTCGAGCACAGAGGTGCCCGAAGAATGGGACCTGCATGCGAGATCGGGAGAAGCTTTTTCGTCGCGTTCCATGTTTGGGCCGACAACCCCGTTTAACGAAATAATGAAGAAAAAATGGCTCACTCGAGGTGTAGTTGCCTGGCGAACGCTAGATGGCGCGGCAGAAGCGGAAGCGTCGTAAGAACCGTTGCGAGACGCGGAAACACGTACCGAGTCATCGAAAGCACTTTGCAAATTGGAGAATAATTTGAAGGTCGATTGATGAACAGTCTTGGAGTGATTAATGATTTTCCGGAACTTGGGATGATTTTGTTTCGATGACGTTGACCTTTCGAATCTGCGAGATAGAGTTTGCGTGGTTTGCTTGTCCGAGCTGCTTGTGACGAGCCTCTGAACGTCCACTTGTCGCAGCGCCATAAATAGTATTTTCGGCAATCATATGGGAATCATTATATGGTTATTTATTATCAAATACACATTAGTTACGATCAGTAACGTCGCATACATGCCAGCTGCTGCTGCTACGCAACCTTCGGCTGTACAAATGAATCTGGTGTCGTGCCTAACCGGAAATTCATAATTTTGCCAAATTGGTTAAGTGTTCAACTGTTTTCAATGCCTGTGCGCGCGATTTCCGAGCAAGCGCGATGTTTTGTTGTTTGTACATCATTTGACAATGGCGCTTTATTTGCAACATTGACGCCATATTGAGAACATCGCGACTGGCGACCTTTTAAAACACTTCGAGGGTCGCTTTTTTTTCAATCAACCCGTTGTACACTTTTCGTCAATAATCTGAGAATAAAGAGCTTTCGTATACGAAAACTAACGGAAAAGTTTGATTTTACAACGCAACGGGATTTTTTTTTCGATTTTATATCGCGAAGAAAAAGATCCAAGATGATGAATTTTTCGGTAGCTCGAAGGGGATACTTTTCGTAGAGAATTGTGGTCTTTTTTTACGAGCATGACGAAAATTACGTCATCAGCAGTTTGCGTTCAATGGAAAATGGCGGAAAAAAGTCTTTATCGCACCGTTTTTTCGAGATACGATCGATCCGAGTTACGTGAAAATCACTTCAGGCGAATAATGAAAAAGTACACCGGAAATGTCGGATTGTGTGATTTTCATCTCTTTTTTTCTCGCAGTGACCAGTTTTTTGCATCGAAACTAATCTTTTTTCTTGCCAATTCTCAATGCCATACTGTGGTGCTACAAAGTTATCGTAGATTAGAAAAAAACCCCTCAAAAATGTAAGCCCAATTCGTCGCTCACTCGACTCTGACCAAATTGAAGTTACACGAATGCTCTTGTACCGTCACCTTGTAAAATATACATTCTAAATTTATGACAGGACGCGAATTCCTCGCGCCTTGACATTAAGCCGACTATAAAAACGAATCGAGTCATTATCGTTGGGTACGTGGGGCAAATAATCCAAAGTAAAGAGAAAGAATGATTTCCGACAAAGTTCGTTGGCAATTTAAATTTCAACGATTTCTACGAGCCTCCAAATCATCCAAAAGTACTCGACTCTGAAACTGACGTAATTTTGGCCGATTATTAAACGTACGAACTTTTGAAACAATCATTGAAAAAAGAGTCTCCGTGTGTCCACGATTCGTCTCGGAAACGATTGAAAATCAGTTGAGCAGTCGGCAGAGAAATATTTCACGGTAAAAAGGATTAGGCTCATTATTAATTATGCGAAAGGTCTTTTAAAGAATTGTTTTCGACCGTGCGCGCCATTTGTGAATTCGCATATGACATCACTCGTCTTAAGAGGTTTATTAAACGTGATGTGGACGAGATGTACGCGAGAGACGCTGGAAAATGTAGAAGCAGTTCCGATTTCGTGACATAATAGAAAGTTAAGTGTAGTACTTAATTCACTGAGAATGGAAATGACCTTAGACGGATAAGAGACACGTAGGCAGCGCGTGCTTTGCGATACACCTGTTAAGGTATACCGCTCGTCGATATTTCTGCCGCTCAAAGACGCAGATTGTTACGCCGGTATGTGACTAACATTTATAGAGGTATTAATTTGCCATACATGGGTCGTTCCGCGTCAAATTACCAAGATGCTCGCTCCAGCTCTGGAATTCACGCAATTCCTCGCATTTTTCAATTTTTCAAGTTCGTCCAGAGCCAGTGGATATCTGAAATAAACGAAACGCGTTATTCGCACCGGAATAAACACCCCTGATGATTGAAATCACTGTAAAAAGTACCGAGCGTTTGACGCTCGAAAAATTTACACGGAACTCCCCGTAGAAATCTCGTACGTCGTTGGTAGACTCGGACTTGCAATATCATTCGACGTGTACAGGAATATATGCTCCAATGTGCATGCATATACTCTGTTCAAATCGTTCGTCGTACTTTGGCGTAATAATATTATGATTTCTCGATGACAAGTTCGCGCAGCATCGCCGTCTGTCGACCGCTTATTTTTCACTCCTCCACTCGGCGTTAAAACACTACCGGATCCCGATGATACCGTGTATGTCACGATGTAATATAAATATTATATAAATACGTCAGATTTGTTTGTTTCATTATGAGCACCCACGAGCATAATCACGTACTTTTGTACACACGTGTGTGACGCGAGGAAATCTGCCTCTACAGCGGCTGTATCTTATCGTCGGGCTGTAGATGAGAACAATATCGATAACATTTCGAAAGAATTCGGAAACGATTTTCACAACAATTCCTAGCTCGTGATAGACCATGGATTCTTCTCTAATCTCGGTGGATAAAAAAGAAGCTCGATCAAAAATCGTCGTAATCAACACCATTTTATTCAAGATTTTTCTCTCACGGTGTCGTACGATTTTACCACACTTTTTGTTGAATCAAGCTATCCTCGAGTCGTTTGTAAATAACGAAGGAGGGAAAAATAACATTTCCGTACTGGTTTTCACGTTGTTTTCTGAATTTTGAAAGAAGACTGGTCACGACAAAGCGAGGGCGACCGGGGTAAATCCGTTACTCGAAATTCGACGATTAAGGGGTCGCGCTGGGGCAAAATCGAGGAAAAAAATCATTGCATCGTTGCATCATTGATGTACGAAGGAATCGGCAGCCTGATGGATAATATCAGTCCCCTCAGCAAGTTTGTAACGTTAGATCGGTAGCTGGAGCCTCGCTGGATCATCCGATCAGTGACTCCGCGTACGAGATGCGAGATAGAGCTTCTCAAACTCCGCCAGTGAGATAAAATCACTTGTTTGCTGTCTGTATCGGAGAAACCAGAGCCTCCGAGCTAGAAACGAAAAGAGAACCTCGATTCTACGATTCGCGAGCACGTACGTTCAAAACGTCACAGAAAACATTTCTATAGGTGGAATTGACGTCAATTGTCGGTGTTGTTGAGCCAGGAAAAATAGTAATCAAGAGGATAACAGCGAGAGACGAGTATACGAGGTTCGTTTAATTTCGAAAATCGATAAACAACGTTTTGTATTTGTAAATTCCATGCAAAATCGTCATGTCGTATTTTAAGGCCCGAAAACAATTTTTTTTTCCTCAAATTATCGTCGTTACTGTTCTCCGAGTTTGGTACCATGTAATTGAACGATATTTAGATACAAAAAGCATCGTAGATGATTGGCAAACGCGCGCAGCAAGAGAGGAACGGAATTATTGTACGATATCCGATGAAATCGAGCAAGAAAAGTAGTTGCGGTAAAGGTGTGGCGTAATTGTCCATTACAAAACGTGTATGATCTCGGACACACTTTCGGACGAAAGGATCTACGAAGGAATTTTCAGAAACAGGTCATCGTTGAGAGTTTTTTCCTGCCTTCTTTTCAATCCCTTTTTCAACAACGTGTGTTTAAAGACACCTTGTACTTTCTCGCGAAATTTCCGGACAATACACGGTCAAAAACAGACGCGAGGAATGAAATATTTTTGCTTTTTTTTCGCCAACTTGGGTGTATGAAATTTTCACATTCTCGTACAGCAGGTTGTTTCGAGATATATGCTTGGGAATTATTCGTCATTACCAGTGGTCGGTGAAAAAGGCGTGTCTTTCAGATTCGTTCGAGTACTATTAGACCCTGAACGGTCCTCGTACTCGCGAGATATCTGGTTTACACTCGTTCGATCTAGAAATCTTGATGTATAGCTCGGAACGAACGATACAGTTATACAATGATGGATATTACCGATCTGCATTCGACAGTCGATTCAACAGCGACTTTTTGCTGTGTTTGCGGCATATACGAACAGATCTGGCGCGACTAGTCTTTAATTACATCGTACGGTCGTGTTGAACGATCGGCTCTGTGCCTTTGGTTAATCGATGTATATTACTCCAGAGAGAGATTACACAATAATGCAATCTTTTCCCGAGTTCACAAACACCGACGACGTTTCACCCGCTTATTTCTAAGCAAAATCGTTCTGTACCACATCACAGACGCGGTAAAACGAGGGTTGTTCACCCGACGAGAGATTAACCCCTGCGAGAAGATGATAAAATCGCGTCAAACTTTTGGGCGAATTAATTTGTCGTCAATCTGTGCTTATGATCATCTTGGACCGCAAAGAAGAGGCTGCAGCGGAATTGCCGGATAAAATTAACCAAAAAAAAAATGGAATTATAGTTTCTACGATAGTTTACGAGGCATTTCGTGTAAATTCAATCACTGGCTTCAGGGGTGTTAAGAATTTTGACGTTTTTCATCATTTTCGAAAAAATCTTTTCGCACAATGTTCCCGAGATCGAATGGGTATGGTCACGTTGAAATTTTCCTTTTTCGCGCGAGAATAATAAATTCTTAAGGTATACGTCGCGTTACTCGATTTATGTGAGGCACCTTGAGCTCGAAAAATGCATTAGCGATATTCATGTATTCAATGTACGGGTTACAGCTACATGTTGCCGACGCGATAGATAAAGATAAAGCAAAAGTTGTTGAAGCGTCATAGATGAAAAATTTATCCGCAAATCCCCCGCAGGCTTTTGACCAAACGTCTCACGCGGTCGAGGGAAAAAATACTTTACACGCAATTACTCCAGGTTCCAGGATCTATCGCGTTTTTCCAGAGGTGTATTTAATATAAACAACACAAATCATTCGTCATCAAACCGCGCTCCTTCGAGAGAAATGAATCAATCGATCCAAGACGTATCTACACATAATTTCATACGAAAAATATTCTTTCAAAAATTGAATAAACACAAACGCCGGAGTCTTCATCGGCAATTTTGTAAAAATGTCTGAAAAAACCAATCGCCATTGAGAAAAAAAAATTGCGTATCAAAGGATGTTCGAAAAATCAAGGATCGATCAAAATTGACAGTTCATGGAAATGTAATTGAACAGCGAATTTTATCGACAAAATTTTCCATCGACGAGCAAACAACGGCTCTTGTAGTACTCGAGAATGCCTTCATGATTACGGACTATCGATAATTAAAAGAAAAAGAAAAAAGAGCGAGCACACATTCTTCGGGAATGAAAAATGTAGATGAGATTAGATTAGTATTATTGCCAAAGCGGCGGCTCAAGAATGAAAAAAAAAACGGAGCTTTTATGATTAAAAAATGAATCGACGAAAGCTGTGTAACTGTATGGTATTTACGTGTACCTTTGTTGCAAGAAAATCGTCATTTTCTTCTTCAATTCCGATTGCATTGACTCGCCATGCGGTGTGCTTTCGAATGCACGAGTATTCTTTTTTCATTTGTTCATTGTCTTTGCTTTGATTTCGGAGAAGCAAACAAACGATACAGGTTTGTCTTATCCGATGAAAAAACGGAAACAAAAAAAAAGTCTCGTATGCGCAATGTCTGAAAAAAAGGTATAACAAATATGGGCAATCCACGTTGTTTATCATAGATAATGATTTAATCAATCTCCGGAGACGTTAATCAGTATCGAAAAAAAGCAATGCGCGGGACACTCTTCCGACATTGATTTCGTCAAGTGGCGGATGCAGCCGCGACTTGTTTACTACGATGAAAACAGTTGCGTTTATCGTCGAAAAAATAAATGCCAGATACGACCGTTGCGATTCCTCAAACCCCGCGGTACACGTCGAGTGCACATCGCGATTTTTTTTTTTTAAAGAAAACAACAAAAAAAACGTTCCATTTCACGGATGTCGATCATGAACGCGATATACGAGGAACAATTTGGGATGGAAAAATTGTTTGGATCGTTCGGAGAAACGACAATGGGATGACAAAATTATTGCAAACGGAAACGATCACGGAAATGCATAATGTTCCTCGTACTTGTAGGCCATCTCACATTACTCGTTAGATATTATCTCGTTATTACGTACATTAAGGATGCTCCGACTGTGCAATCGGGGGAAAATGAAACATGTGGAATGAGAATTTTACGGACGATATCAGTAAGAAGCGACGCGTGTATTCGATTAAACTGTAACGTTGATTCGATCCTTCTTGTTTCAAATTATTTTGAGGAGAATAAATTATTGAAAAATATATTCGTTTTTACCTCTGTTTCAGGATGCCGTAGACGCCAAGGGCCATTCCGCGTCGCCGGCAAAGGACGAAAAGAGGGAGAGGTAAAATTTGACTACTCAACAACCCGGTTTTCGAAATAATAAAAATCGCGTTTTCTTCATACTCGTTTTCACACTTTTCCATACGCGTCACCTAAATCAGCGATTGTGCAATATTCAATGAGAAAATAGCGTCAACATTCCTGCATAATGAGCCGAAGGATTAAAGAGGATGTACGATAAAATCGGGGGATAATTATACCTGCATGTTTTCTCGTAACACTGGAGTACAATTTCGCGCAATTATTCCTTTGAACGCGTGCATTGCGCGAAAACACGAGGCGTGAAAAGTCATCGCGTGAAGAATCATTTTTATCCAATCATCGTTGTGCCAGCATCAACGATATTTGCATAAAAAACAAGACCGGTCTAAACGTTTTTTTTTTGAGGGAAAAATTACGATACAATTCACGACAATTTGTCAAATTTTCTCTGTCCGATTCCGTCAAACTTTTTCAGTGTCAGTTTTCGTACAATTAAATTCCATTGCTGGAATTTCGGTCAAACTCATTTTCGAAAATGTTTAAACGATCATTTTCGTTCCTCAGCAGATTGGCTCTGAAGGGAATGAAAAATGGAGTATTCAGCGTGGATTTGGAAGAGGAAAGAAGAAAGGTGAAAGAATTGGAGACCGATTACGATCCGTTCGAGCACAGAGAGGTTGAGCATCCAACGACGTGAGTGTCGTGATAATTATGCCAAATTCGAGATGACGCAATTGTGTCTTTCGTTCGTTCAAAAAATTCATGACGAATTTTCGACCGTGTTTCCCAGGAATCTAGACACGATGTTTCATCTCCTGAAGGGCAGTTTGGGCACCGGAATTTTGGCCATGCCACAAGCTTTTTACAATTCCGGGTGGCTCGTTGGTTTCATAGGAACGATCATCATCGGACTTTTGTGCACGTACTGCATAAGGTTACTCATACGCGCTGAATACGAATTGTGCAAAAGAAAAAGAGTGCCTTCGTTGACTTATCCCGCCACCGCGGAAGCTGCTTTCAGCGAGGGACCCGCGATATTCAGACCTTTCGCCGGTGTTTCCGTGTAAGTATATTTCGACAAAAAAATCTCGAGCATCCTCTCCTCCCTCCGTTTTTTCATCCTTTTTTTATTCGAGAATAAAAATGACGAAAACGATGAAAATTTTCGTTTCATTTCAGGCACGTCGTTAACGTTTTTCTTCTGATATACCAGCTCGGAACTTGTTGCGTTTACGTGGTCTTCATTGCGGAAAATCTTAAATACGTGAGTTTGTTTTTGGCTGCATTCGATCGGACGAGCTTGTGGACCCTTGGTGGGATTTCAAAAAAATTTACAACGAAGCGAATTTCCGTGCAAACTTTCGAGTCGGAAAATAATTTTTTTTTTCCTTCGACGTTTCTTTCAGTGTCGTGCAATAATCGGTTTTTCTTTCTCCGCTCGTTTCAGGCACTGGACAAATGGCTCCCGGAAGTTGACTTGAAATATTACATGTTGGGCATTTTACTGCCTCTCATATTCATCAACTGGATCAGAAATCTGAAATTCTTGGCGCCACTTTCGACGATCGCCAATGGTGTCACTTTCGTCAGTTTCGGTGTTATACTTTATTACATATTCCGCGAAACACCGTCGTTCGAGAATCGCGCTGCCATTGGTGATGTTCAGAATTTTGCTCTCTACTTTGGAACCGTTCTGTTCGCTCTGGAAGCGATTGGCGTTGTGAGTATTTCATGGATACGTTATGGGATAATAATTTATTTGCATAAGGACGAAAATCGGGTAGTTGAAATTGAAAATTTTGGAGAAATACATTTTTGAGAACTGCATCCGTCGGACATCTTCCAACGTATCGTTGGAAACTCAAAAATATGCTCTTTTTCTCGCGAAATTTTAATCGACACGCTTGATTCTTTTTTTTCTTCTCAGATAATGCCACTGGAGAACGAGATGAAAACGCCAAGAGCTTTTACCAGTCCATGCGGAGTATTGAACGTAGGCATGGGTGCCATAATATTCCTGTACGTTGGAATGGGATTTTTCGGCTATCTTTGCTACGGGAAAAACGTTAAAGGAAGCGTCACTCTTAATCTCCCGAGCGACGAAATTCTGGCCAAAGTTGTGCAGCTTCTTCTGGCCCTCGCGATCTATGTGACGCACGCTCTTCAGTGTTACGTCGCGGTCGATATCGTCTGGAACGATTATCTTTGCTCCAAGGTGAAAAAGGAGTCGCACAAAATCATTTGGGAATACGTCGTCAGGACTTTGATCGTCGTTGGTACACGTGAGTAAAAATTCTTTCAAATATATCGTCAATGGCATTATTTCGAAGCTGAAGCCAAAGTTGACGCTTTTTTTCTCGTTTTGATCTCTGTCGCTTTTTTTTCTTGGTAATTGTTGAGAATTTCGCGCGCCAGCTCGGAATTGCGATGTATCGCGGAGTTTTTGAGAAAATCTTTATAATCTTCATCGACGATAAAAAAAATACGTGGGATAATTCGTGTATTTACTCTCGATTTTTCCGTCTTTATTTCAGTTCTCATTGCCATGGAGGTTCCAAAGTTGGAGCTGTTTATTTCCCTGTTCGGAGCGCTGTGTCTGTCGGCGTTGGGCCTTGCATTTCCGGCCATAATCGATTGTTGCACGTTTTGGAAAGTGAAAAATCGCAGAGGAAAGATCTTCATGATCGCGAAAAACGGATCTTTGGTAGCTTTTGGCTTTTTAGGCTTAATCGTTGGTACTTATACCAGTTTAGACAGGATCATCAAGAGTTTTTAGTGAGTCCGGCAGAGCTCGGATGAACCGTAGGGAATAATTTGTTCGTCGAGAAGCAACCTCGGCCATGTTGAATCGTGCCAAAGGCTCGGAGATGAGAAACGTGTGCGTTTCTCTTCCGTGTAAATATGATCGCTAATGACATTAATTATAGAAAGAAGAAACGGACCAAATTAACATTGACTCATTAATTATTGTTTTTTTTTCGAGTATTTAAAGCTATATACACTCATAACGCGTTACCTTACGTATAGGAAAGGGAAGTACATCCTGTCATTAACACTCGCTGTCTTCGCTATTTGCTCACACTCGTAATTAATTTTTCGTCCCAATCGCACACGCGCAGAGAATGGAAAAGCATATGCAGGCAGTCCCAAAACTGGAGGCTCACGATTTAACGCCGTATCGGGCGCGAAATTCCAAGTCGAAATGTATTTGAGCATTTTTTTGTCCGACGAAATCCCGACGAGTTATTAATTAATAGAGTTGGACCAATGGGACGCGCGTGGCAGCCGCTGGAGGAGGGAGCGCTCGCGTACGATTGGCTCAAACTTTGGCGATTCATAATTCAGCAGGTTTTGGTCGTATAAAAAAATACTAAAATACATTTCGACTCGGAATTTCATCCAGAATCTAGCTTGTAATGATTAACATCGAGTTTTGGGACACCTTGTATAGCGAATAATTTGGGGAGAAATATTAGTCGAACCTTTGTCGATTATCCTTATTTTATAGGGTCACGACTGAGGAATTCAGAGAATATTAAGAACGCTAGGAAGGACTTTGACGTGTTTCTTTGTTCAGCGGCAAAGTTGACGTGAAATTCGCCAATTATTCGATGGATTTTACATCGCTCGTACAGAAGCATTTGCGCGTTGATCAGAGTGTTTCGGATGCTGCTCGAATCCATTCAAACATTCCGAAATTTGTTGCGCCACTCTGAAATTTCATTGAAAATTTCATTTTATCCAAAAGTCAAATGTCCATCGAAAATTTTACCCGCGTATGACTGTGTTTTACAAATTTTACGCATGCATTTTGTGCCACTTGATTGCTGATGGCGAAAATTGCGGAAAATTGCATTTTTTTCACATCCGTTTAAACGAGTATACAACCAGCTAGTTTTTATCTGTAGAAAAACGAATCGTACAAAAATTCCAGCAAGGAGTAATTATTGCACGATTATAATCGACATTTTATGCAGCTGCTGTGATGAAAATTTGAAAAGAAAACCAAAGGAGAACAATGCTTTATTGTTCTTTCACGATGCATGAACAAAATGGTACCACGTGTGTGTACCAACTTTTTTTTTCGACTGTCCCAAGGTACAGCAACAGTGATAACGAGCCATCTTATTCTCGTTCGAATTTTCGCTTTGTTTGTGTAAGGAAAAATTTTATCGAAATTGATCCTACTTTTGAAAAATGTTCACGTCAGCGTTGATCCGTATACGACAAAATCTAAGAACCGCGAGTCAACCGCCTGATCTCTCGTTTAAAAAAAAATTCGATTTTTCACGACGGTGTTCATCGCAGAAAAAATATCTCGGGAACGAGCTACGAAGTACATGTCATTTTTGTATAAATTTACACAATGTTAATTTCGTTGCCGGGGGAGATAAAAATTTTAAGATAAAAATGTTCATTCTCTCGGAGAATACCATCTTTTTCGCGCTTCAAATGTTCAAACGTTTGTTTCGCAAACGAAATTTCGGATATCGCGAAAGTATTTATTGTCAGCGAACAATCGATTGATATATCGTAATTTGATATTTAAAAAAAAAAATTCAAAGCAACCGTACTCGGAGACCTGATTCGTTCGCTTCGGACACTATAACAATTAATATTATTTTTGCCATTTGTCACTGCTCCAGCTTTTAATTCTGCGTCCGATGTACGATTTTCGAAATCAGTGCTTTTGGCTAAACAGGCATTTAATAATAATAGCTCTTGTTTTGTGAAGTACACGAATGAACGAATGACGTGAAATAAAATCAGAATGTATCGGATGCAGCAGAATCAAACGGAAGGAACAAAATATAAGGCTGTTATCCAATTAATTTAAGAATGAAAAAAATGTATATTTATATAATCTTCGGATTCAGACCCGTATTGAACAAAGTATACCGAAATACAAGCTTTGTATTTCTAACTGCGAAATCATCCGAGTGTAGGGAATAATAATAGCAATAATAGCAACGAATATTAGAGAATGCTGATATATACATTTGTATTAATCGCTTTGTTACTGTTATTGATTTGTTTATACAGCTATATGAGAAATTCACTTTACAGCTTCCGCAAAAACATAACGTAAGAATGATATAAAAGTGTCGACAGAATATGAAAAAAAAAAAAAAAGAACAAAATAGATGAAAAAAACGTTCCCTATTACGCGCTGTATCAATATTGTTGATAATTATTTTACGTAAGCCTCGATACGAATATCGTTGTTCCTATAGCTTTTCTTCAATTTATTGTTCACATTCCCAAGCAATTAGAAAAATACATAAACCCAATAAATACGGCTTGTATCAAGCTAAATAAATATTCCATCGTAACCACGTGTAGGATTAAGTTTTAGTCGAATAAGTGTATGTATGGGTGCGTAACACAATCAACACAATTGTAAAATAATCCGCATATCTTGAAAGATGAAAAAACAAACGTTGAAAAAAATTAATAAAATGTTATTGAATTAATTGCAATGGTTGTTTAAGTGTTTATTGCTAAAAGGTGTTTATTCCCGGGTCCTCGTCGTTTTTCCTCGTTATTTACGTTCCTTTATTATTTTAAATAACAACGTCCATCCAATCTCATCATCTTTCAGCGACTTTGTAACTAAATCGTCGTAAAGAGCTCGAGGACACGAGGAAGTTGATGCTTTCATCACATTTTTTAATCGTTATCTCGGTTTTATACGTGATTGCGTTATTAGCGTTGTGTAAAACCCAAAACCCTATAAAAGTATGGTAGGTCACAAAATAAATGTACCGCGCCCACTTCAGGTATATAAATCTGGTTCGATAGAATGACAATTTCAGTTTTCTATCATTCGTTGTATGATCATTTCAGCATTCGACGAGTCGACACATGAGATTCAAGAAAAAAAACGTACGTAAATTCAACAAACTTTTCGCCAAGCACTCTTCAGTCTTTCGAATTCTTTCTGAATTTTGAATATTCGCACAATCACTTTTTGACACACCCTCATCATTTTTGAGCTTCCCCCTCGACTACGACAGTTTTATTTCGATTAAAAGTGATGCAATTCGCTAGGAGATGTTCGAGAAAAAATATATCGTCTTTTTGCACCGGAAGCGTCGTTTCAAAAGCGAAGCAGATAACACTTTGAATTTTTCACTCTCGTTCTGTTTAATTATCGTCAGTGCGCTACAACAAATTTGCACGAGGGACGCTGCATGAAACCCCGATCGATACCCTGCATCCCTCGGACGTTTTACCGACTGAACTTGCCTCTGTTTCTCGCAAAAAACCAACGATATATCTTTACCGATCGAAGTTTGACGAATAACAAAAGTCGATCCCTCGGGATCAAAAAACGATAAGCGTCGAAAGATACACGAATTTATGTGCTCTCCGTTTGCTCCGTTAATGATTTTCTTTTATACTCTGTTGCGTCGAAATGAGCTTACTTATCGAGCTTACCTTAATAACATCTCAACGTGCTGAGATTACATTCAAGATAAATGTTACCGCGTGGGAAATGACAACAATTGTCGTTGCGTATCGTGAAACAACGATTAAGCACATTTGTTGCTAAATTCGTGATTCGAGTTGAGGTGGGCGATTTTTCAACGTTAAATGTTTCGATGCAAATCACAGCTGACTCGATGATATTTTCACGATATTTCCGAGCAACTTTTTTCGCGTTAAATAACACTTTATTGGTGGAATACCGGCAATAACCGTGACGTACCAAAATATCTCGCAAAGTGAAAGCGAAAATTCCCGCGTCGCGGAGTACTTTTGAATTTTGTTAAAAAACGCTTCGAAAATTTCGGGAAATTCAGATTCGAGTGGTGTAAAGAAGAAAAAAAGTTGGCATGCAGTTTTGGAAATTGCGAATCGTGTTGTGAATCAAAGGGTAGTGATTGAGAGGTTTTTGCGCAAACTCGCGAAAGGCGACGTCACGACGCTCCAGGCGGTAGCCACCCGTAACGTCGCTGTCGGATGGCAGCCGGGACTGAAAGCTTTCTGCTCTCTCGATCAAATGTTGTTCGCTCCATGACGTATCGTATGCGCACAAATATCGCAAAATTTTCGAAAAATGAGACAAAAAGTTGATCGGTGCATCGATGAACACGCGGAACCCGAGTAAGATGGATTTTATTTGCATACGATGTAAAAGCGATTAACGCCACTGGACAGGAGTGTTTCGTACGTGGTGCGAAATGCAAGAAAATTCATTATTGGATTCACCCTTCGTCTCCGTCTCCCAATTAGTCAATTTTCTTGACGGATCAATGGTAAGTTGATGAAACATCGCGAACGATTTCGAAAAAACGTATTTCAGTATGCTTGGCATGAAAATCATGGCTCGATAGAGTTCCCACATCGCGGACGTTGAAAATCCACTTGGCAATTCCCGAATACCCCGTAAGATACCTCGGTCTGCTTTTAGAAAAAAAAAAACTCATTTTTCAATTACTAAAATTAACCAGAAAGCGTATGTGACCGTTTTTTCGACTTGCAATCGCGACAGGCGTTGAATATCGGGTTCGTTCCATTGAGGAATAATAAGCGAAAGATTTCAGCGAGAAATATGAAAAAAAGTGTTTTTTTTTGTTTTTTGGAAATTGTACTTAAAAACAAACGTGTACTTTGATCTTCCCGCTTTTATATTGCTTTATTGGTCCATCAAGGTGTCGAGCAGCTCTGAGAATTTTTTGGAGCTGTTGGCAATCGCCGATCGAAAATGGCAGTCGTTCAAAAAATGCGCAGGGCCAGAATTTTCCGTGATTTAAAAAATAGGTGTGTTCTCTCGAAAATTTCTAAAATGTCGTTGCAATTACTCTCGAGTGGATTTGCTCTATAATTCCACGTCGATATATCAACCGTAATAGGACGATATTAAAGTGGGATCAATAAAATCGAGTCTGTCTCTGAAAAAGCACAATGTCCCCTGAATTCGAATTCGGGCGAGACCAAATTGTGTTTGAATTGTTTGAAAATTTATTTATCAAGGTTTGCACTGCGAATCCGCGCATTTTGAAACTATATATAGTCTGCAGATTTGTTCAAAGAAAATACACGCTATATGGTGCTCCATCGGCAAATGGTACAGGCGAAATCATTTATGCACGGGTACACGACATGCGATGTGATGAACAAACAAGAATTATCGATCGGGAAGCACACACGTACGTCCGTTCAATAAAAACCGACATCGCGCGCGATATTTTCCCATCCACGATTTGCGTCGAGTTTTTTGCAATTTTCACTTTGATTTTCGTTAATCAATCAATATCGAATCATGAAAAAAAATCTCACACGCGCAACGAAATAAAAAATATTTTTTTTTTAAATGAATGTCAGGCGTTTTTCCAGCAATAATAGAATAAAATAAAGCAGGAACCGAACGAGAATTTCTAGTACCTACAAATCCTATAAAAATCACGTGAATAATGACAATATTAATTTATCAACGTCTCATCGGCAAATTGTGAAAATCGACGTTTCGAAAATATTGAAAAAACTTTTGTTCTCTCCGTGTTAAATTAATTCATCATATACGTTGATGCAATATTTTTTTTAGTGAAAAAAATGCTAAAAATAGAAAGTAATTCCAACGTATATGATTCAAACATTCGTCAACGGATCGATTTTTCCCTTCGTCGATTTTTCCACCCCTCGGAGTCTTTGTGGATATTTCGGTGTCGAGTGAGTTGAAAAAAAGCACTCGCGGTGCTTCCCGACTTTTCGAAACTTCCGAGCTCGAGGACGGACAACCGGATCATCAAAAATTTCGAATGTTCGAGCTTACCCTTTCGTAGACGAATGGGAGGATTCCGTGTGGGAGATTCCGTGTGCGGCTGATGAATGGAAACCTTTGGACGACGATATCGTCGTATTGCGAACTCTATCGCGATGTTGTAGCGGAATGCATTTAGATGTAACAGGAGGAAAGAGAGCTTTTATGAGAAGGCGTTAGAAGCAATTCTTCGTGCGTCACGTGACGCGTATGATCCAACGTAATGTTCGTTGAGCAAAGTAAAGTGTTTGTCGTCAGTAGGCTACAGTCGCTAAAACTGCACGGCCGTAATACGGTCGCCGCATTAGTGCCTGTGAGATTAACGCGACAGCAGCCCTGGAATTTCATGTATCTTCGGAGGAAGTTCACGGATCGTATATTTACACACTTTCCCGATCGCTGCACGAAAAGTTTGATCGACATAGGTAAGCTTCCGAAGAAAGCAAAGAATTCACGAAAAATCGCGAGGCGCCTGATTGATTTTTTTTTTCATTTCCCTCTCATTAAGAATAACCGATCTTCTCGTTCGTAAATTCGTTTTTTTTCATTTCTCACGTACGTGAAATCGAACGACGCTTTTTTGGGAGCGCCCGATCGGCGCGAAAGGCTCCGCCGCGTTTTATGGAAGCTCAAACGCAAAACCGGAAGCGTGGAATAACCGATGAGGAGGGTTGATTAAATCTTGTCGTAATGAGATCGATTTTGACGATCGACGTGTCCAGAGTCCCCGAGGAATGTTGATTAACAATCGTGCCTTGTGTCGTGTAGGAAATATACAATCAGCTGGATTGTTCATATTAAAGGATGACCTTGCTCTTACATTGATCACATGCGATGTCAATCGGTACGGCTAATTTTGAATCAGAGCATTACTCGGCTGTTCAATCTCCGCGCATTCGCCGCTTCGTCGTTCGATGCGGCAATACGCTGGTTGAGCAACGGCAATAATTGACTCCGATCATTTTGTCCTCCCGCGCCAAGTGTTGGCCTTTGAGATTTCATTGCAGCAGCCCTCTTAATATTTCTCTGTACTCGATAGACCATTAATACACCGGGGATGTAAGGGAATTATCCGAGAAGAGCCTTGTATCGTTTTAATTAAAAATCAAACTTCGAAGAATGCTTCGGAGAGAGAGAGAACTCGAGTCCAATTGCCTCTGAAGCTTAGGACACCATTCGACCAAGAGAGGAGGCTGAGATACCGATTTCCCAGTCGTCTTCGTCCCAGTTTCTTCGACTTTGCGCTTGATGCAATTCATCAAAGTTCCCTCGAGCGCCAATGTGCTCAAGCGAGTTCGATTTTGCCCAGAGAGTTTGACAAAAGAGCGAGTAGACTCGCCAAACTCCCTTCGTCGCTTCGTTGCCGAACGAGACCAATTTAGTTTTTTCAGAAGGCTACTGTGCTTTCTGCGCTTTCGATGATAATTTAAGGACGCGAAAATCGGGGTATACGGAAGCTATTTTTGATAGCTGATTGACGAATTGCCCGGGTATAACTGTATGTATCCGGCCTCGTGTAATTTACGTGATTTACATTCATGCTGCATCTAAATATAACTGTCCGGTAAATAGCTGTAATCACATTGAGACAGCCGGATCATCCGACGGACAATGTACCCCATTGGGTCGTGTAATAGGGCGGACTGGCTGTGGACAATTGTGCCATAGGAGTCGATCAACGTATCGTTGCTACACCCGACAACTCGACCTCTCAAATGTGTCATGTAGGGTACGAAGACCCTCCGCTCACTGCTGCAGTCGCTGTATGGACCAGCGAAGGAGATGCTGGCGAAATTTTTTTCGTAATCGCGAATCAACGGACAAGGCTTCGTCGGATCAAGAATATCACTCGTCGCTCGCATTTCGAATTGCCGCTAATAGTACCGACCTATTTTCCACCAAATCCGATATCCAATCGATCGGTTCCAATGAATCATCGATTTTAATTTGGATCAGCTCACGAGATTGCTCAAACATGTGTTTATCAATTTGCTCTGCATGCGATGCTCTGCCTTGAGCTGCATCCAGTGGCTGATTGACGAGAGTCCTTCCCCTCTGCTGCTGTACAGCACCGTTCAGCGAGTTGCCTCGCATTTTGACGGAACAAAAATACAACATAGCCAACTCGTGGCTCGCATCCCTCCGGACATTTTTCATCAACCACAAAACCACACGTTTTTTTTCAAAATTATTTTTCCAGATTTACCGCTCCATCGAATGACTCACGATTCTCCCATTTCTCAGGGCTGATCCCTGACTTTTTTCAGAATATTTCGCGGGTAATTGCCATCGGTGAAATTTAATTATGGAAAATTCCACCGGGGAATCTATCAATTTGCAACTCATCGGTGCGCAAGACACTTACAAGTGAGTAAAAGGATCATTTTTTGCCATTTATCGTACGATGTTCCGCAATTTAACAAAATACCATTTTAATGATGATCGTGATTGTGATTTTTACGATAATCTTTGTGACGACAGAGCGACTGCTCAGACGGAAGCATCGTCCGACGCGGCAGCCTCGCCGACATCGGCACGAGATGAGGGTCCGTACGATCCGCACAAACATCGCAACCGTCCGGTCCCCACTTCGTACGTAAAAGCTTTTGAAAACGGTTCGAGCATTGAACGTTTTCTTTTTTTTTCAAACACATTCCTCGCTCAACTGAACGTATGACTCTTTTTTTTTCCATGCTCAAGGAACACGGAGACCCTCATTCACTTGCTGAAGGGTAGTCTCGGAACTGGCATTCTCGCAATGCCAAACGCATTTTATAACAGTGGTATGATCACTGGTGTAATAGCGACAATTTTAATTGGATTTTTGTGCACATATTGTTTACACGTGCTTGTAAAAGCTCAGTATGAATTATGTAAACGATTAAAAGTGCCTATTCTTAGTTACCCAATGAGCATGAAATACGCTCTTGAACAGGGACCGGAGAGCGTCCGATGGTTCGCTCCTTACGCTCCGTAAGTACATCGCCTTGATATTCGGTCCTCGACGTGCCTCAGTGCCAAACGTACCTTGGAAAAATGAACGTCGGACGTTAAAGGACATTTAAAAATTGACTGGATCCTTTTGCACGACGTTGCACATTTCCGCTTTCGAGTTCCCCATGACCAGCTGCCCATTTAATTTTCCATCCGCCTTTGACGCATCTCCTCTCGATAGTCGACCGTTTAAGGTACTTCTATCGTTAGATTCAAATCGAGAAATTGTTTTGCAGTTTTTCTCACATACAAAATGGTTCGCGGGCTTCAGTTAAATAAGAAAAGTTGTTGCAAATCGACTAAAGAACAGCATACTCCAAATTCACGGTCATCCCAGGTGATATGTGCTTGCTCTATAATTACAAAAATTGCGAAAAAAAATTTCTCAAGATTTTTTTGGAAAACTCGAGAAATCTTCTTTGATGTTGCATAAAAATGTATGCAAAGTTTTAGAAGGCTTCACCACGTAGAAGCCAAGATATTCATTGATGAAAATGCAACTTTTAACACGCGCTCTTACGAGAGACTACCGAAAATTGTGATTTTTACCAATAAATATCTCAACTTCCACGTGGTAAAACCTTCCAAAATTTATTACACACGTATATATGACATCAAAGAATACGTATTCAAATTTTGAACAAAATCTTAAGAAAACGATAAAACGATAGAACTACCTTAATCTCTCTTTCCCATTTTCTCATAGAGATATAACGATGATAACGAACTTTTGCCACGTCGAGGGACCAACCGGTCCCCTAGAGACTTTTCCAAAATGTACTGACTCCTCTCCTCATTATTTTCAGAGGCATTGTAGACGGGTTTTTAATAGCGTATCAACTAGGCATCTGTTGCGTGTACATTGTTTTCATTGCAACGAATATACAGCAGGTAGTGTGTGCAATCATGTCCTTTACGAAGATCGTGTAGTTTACGTACCCGCCATGTTGGATTTTTGGATCGGAGAAATAGAGATGAATGTAATGCTCGCTGCGAATTGGAATAGATTTTTAGACCCGCGGTCGTTTGACGGTATTTTTTTACTGGATTCGAGGCAGCCTGTTTGATTATTTATTGATCCCCTCGCCTTTCTCGCTCTGTTTTTTTTCGCGGCCAACGATAGGTCGCCGATCAGTATTTCGCACCTCTGAGCATCAGCATCCACATGCTCATACTGTTGATACCCCTGACGCTGATAAACTACGTGAGAAACTTGAAGGTACTCGCGCCATTCTCGAGTGTCGCTAATGTCATCACCTTCATCGGCCTCGCCATGGTACTGGTATACGTTTTCGACGATTTACCATCGTTGAGCGACCGACAAATGGTCGGCTCGTTGCGCAACTTCTCCCTGTACTTTGGGACGACCTTATTCGCACTGGAGGCCGTCGGCGTGGTCAGTTTCCGGTTTGCAAGTCGTGCTTTTTTCAAGATTCGTCGGGGTGAATCGTAACGTCTTGTCATGGTTTTTCACCGCAGATTATCGCCTTGGAGAACAACATGAAGACTCCTCAGGACTTTGGAGGTTACTGCGGCGTGCTGAACATTGGAATGACCGTCATTGTCATTCTCTACGTCGTCGTTGGATTTTTTGGATACATCAAATATGGACCCGATGCTGCTGGCAGTATCACCTTGAATCTGCCGAAGGACGAAGTGTTGGTTCATCATTCGCGGAGATACCGCTTGGAAAAATGTGCGTTTAAGCAGTGATTCGGTAGTCTGCATCGATTTTTCGTTTCAGGATGGCTCAATGCATCAAGATCATGTTCGCTTTTGCGATATTTATAACGTACGCTCTGCAAGGATACGTTCCCGTCGAAATCATCTGGAATACGTATCTTCAGCATCGTATCCAGAAACACAGGGTCCTGTGGGAGTACGTCTGTCGAACCCTCGTCACTATCATAACGTGTGAGTTGATGTCTCGCGAGTGTCAAAGCCTCCTCATTTCATGAACGCAATGGGGATGACTCGAAAGTTGAAATATTATAAAAACGTTGGAATATCGACGTGTTTTTCATTCAAAGTCAGCTTAATCGCTTCTCAATTTCGTTCTTGAAGAACTTGGAACATTTTGAACTCGATTTCTTTTCCGTTTCAGTTATTTTGGCCATCTCCATACCGAGACTGGGGCTGTTCATCTCTCTGTTCGGAGCCTTGTGTTTGTCGGCTCTCGGGATAGCGTTTCCGGCGATAATAGAAATTTGTGTTCTGTGGCCAAATCAGCTTGGTCCTTGCAGGCTGCTGTTGGTAAAAAACGTTCTGTTGATTTTATTCGGCGTTGTGGGCCTCGTTGTTGGTACTTACGTTAGCCTCGTTGACATTGTAACTTCATTCGCGACTCCGGCCAACGTCGCGATCGATGGCACCGAATTGCCACTGAATGAGACAAACATTTTATAGATGAGATTGTTATCTAGGCAAAGTATTTTCAAAGGACAAAGCTCAGCACAAATATCGTACGACGCGGTTGTTGGCTCTCGTTTCATCCCTCGCGGGGATGAAAAACAGGGGGTACGGGACCTCGAATCGATATATATTTTCGGAAATTTCGGAAGCCAACGAACGGCATCGCCTCTGCGTTTGTTTATGGAATTGCGTTCGTGAAAATCGCATTGACCACTCGTGATCACGCTCTCGTTACAGCATGATCCTCGCAAATGGATCGGCGTACTCCGAGCAATTTTTAATTAATTATCGTATAGGAAAAAAAAACAAATAGAATTTTGCGCGGGAAGAAATAATTTGCCTTTTCGTTTTGTCGTCTCGTCTCTTCCGGCTGTTTGGTCGCCGGAAGGTTTCGAGGGTTGCGAACGTCGCGTTGAATACCTGGACCCTATAGAGCCAATTTTCCAAGATGAGTTCGAGCCAAGGGAAAACGCTGTAAATTCATCGAGCGCATAATTAACGATTAGACGATCGCTTCCCAAGGTACCGCGAGGCTTGTGTCACTCTGACATATCACATATCAATAATCACAATGCACACGCGAGCCGAAAAATTGCGCACAATCGACGAAACGATTTTTGGGTCTTGAATTCCAATTGTTTATCAGCGAAAGCTACCGATTTTTTACTTTCAAAATGGACCCGAAAGATGTCTTTGTTCTTGTTTTTTTATTCAAAATTAGCTGCGAATTTTCATCGCGGTTTTTTCAAGGAATATCCATAAGCTGAGATTTTCGGGTGTTCGATCTTTGGAAAATGAGCCTCGTCTTGCAAAATCATTTCGAGCTCGTGTACTTTTTTCTTCAATTCGTCTTCGAAAAAAGGGACTTTTGTTTTCACTTGAATTTTATTTCAAAATATCGCGATCATAGCATTTTTACCTTCTTTGCTACTTTTATACGCATCGTAACGAATACCTTTCAGAATTTACGATGAATTCTGGATCGATTGGAGTTTTTAAAGCCCATTTTTATGGCCTACCAATCTTAATTTCGCGAGTCTTATAGACAGACTCGAAACGCTAATTATTTATTGATAAAAAAGTAGGAAATCGTTATCGACAAAAAAGCTTTATTCGAGGTTATTTATGTGAAAAGGTAAATTCGTGAATATTCGATACGACAAATTCTTCATGAAAAAATCGATATTTACGGTAAATTGAAAATCTTTTTAATTAATTGCTTTACCCGGACCGCGTCTTCCTAGCTCAAATTGACATAAGACCGATAGACGAATTTACCTCGAAGAATTTCAACGACGAAAGACTTGACTCGTTCCTTAGGTTTTTTATCGTTTTATCAAAAAAGTTCTCCTTCGATTTTCCTCATGACTTTATCCACGAAAATTTGATGAATGTAATAATTTTTCTTTTCTTTCCTTCCGAGCGTAAATATCGGATCTAAATATTTCTCGGGCCTGTCCTCCGATCTGCGTCAATTTTTACACACTTCCGGATTCTTTTAATCTTAATACCGATTTTATCGAATTCATCAATTAAAATTGTTCCATATTGTCAGTTATTATGATTTTCACGTATGTCCTTGACGTCTACACAAAAGAATAAAATTAAAACAACTCCAAACGTATGCGAGATAAGATACACGACGATAATAAAAAGATGGAAATTCGACTAGGCGAAAAGTATCGTGGATTTAATTATCATACGATGACGAACAAGCACGCGTTGCTCAATTGCGTTTTAGTGCCAATTTGACAATTTTCAAACACGCGTTCGACCACAAAAGCGATATTTTATGCGATACATGAATTATTCCGGTTTTTCTTTACTTCCGGCTTTCGCAAATACGTTCATAAAGAAACACACGGTGAAGAAAGTAAAAAAGTAATATATAATATATTTGTATCGCGCAGAGTTTTATAGATATTCAAAGTTTTAATCGCCCTTGATGAGTTTCATGGGTGCGAGGGCCATTCTTGTTGATTTTTTTTAATAGACCAGTAGACTTTATATGTACTAAAGTATCAATTGAAGAGATGTCATGAGCAATTAAATTTAGACAAATTAGTGCCTCGAACTGTACAAGCATAGATGAGATTTAGACATAGAAAAACGTGATCACTGCAATTACATAGAACTTGAAAATCTTATTTTGACAATGTCGTTATCGACAGATCTTGATAGATTATCGGTGACGTTCGAATTTTCATAACCTTGTTTTAAAATTCCTGAATCGCGAAATTCTAGAATAAAAAATTATCATGGATGAAACGTAATTCGATGCAAATTTACGTAGATAAATATACATTCCTTGCGATTTAATGAAGCAATTGTATTTTCGACTCGAATTTTGCTTTTCGTTCAAAATGCTCGTTTGTTTTTTTAATATTCATCGCAAACTACTCAAAACACTCAAGATCGTAAAGTCCAAATGTGTGCATCGACTGCGAGTATCGAGAGTCGCTTTGATCTCGCGATGAGCAATTTTTCGGCCATTTTGTACGTGCAATAAATTTTGCTCAGTCTCTCGAAACGAACGAAAATTTTATCCTTTTTTTTTTGTGAAAATCAAACGATTTTGATTTCTCGTGTCAAATTTCTTTCCATTCCCCATTTTTCAGTTTTCTTTTGATTAATATGCTTTACGGGCTCATGCGATGATTTTTCGTTTTCCTGACGAATTGCCAAGAGAAAAAAAATAACTGGGAATAACAATGATGAGAATTTACGTGTGAATATATGAGAGCGAGATTCGTGAAGATCGACGAATTACAGAGGGAAATTTCGACAAATTGGCCTGCTATTTTCCCGCCAATACGCATAAATTCCAACTTGGGTGTAATTGACACTGCCAATTATTTTTTATTTTTTTAGAATCGCACTTGACATTATTTGCCACATCTGCCATTACCACCCTAATATTGAAACATCCTGCAAAATCAAAAATGAGATTCTCGCGAAGAGTATTTGAATTATGTAACCTCGTATGATTTTTTTTTAATTCAGGAATTGTCCCAAGAGGGTTCCCTCTTCTTCCTTTTTTTTTTCGAGTTTCAATTTACCACAGCAATAGCGAATTATTCGAATCTTCCAATTCTCACTTTTCGCACAAATGCGTTACCAAAAAGTCGTCGGCATCGATTTTTTCTAACATTTTATTTTATTTTATAAAAAATATTATATTTAAGCTCACTTTTGTTTCTGAAATTTTTTCGATTTTTCATTTTTTTTCCCCCAAATTTAATTTATTTCGTCAATGCGTTTACGATTATTAGTGATGAGAGTGCGTTGTAAGAATTGAAACTCCATCTTGAAACGTGCTGTGTGTTTTTTTCTAAACGACGATATATGTTCAATGAAAATATCGACAGTGTTTTGAAAGGAAAGAAAAAATTGAAATATCGTTCTTCTTCAGCTACAGAAGAAAACGCAGATGCTCTGTTTTCATGAGATCGAAAGTAAAACTATTTGCTAACTATAGTACTGTAGGATAAACGTAAAATAATGCCCCATTTTAGCGAATGTTTATTTTTAGGATCCTGTATAAATATTTCCGTTCCGATTAACAATATAGTGAATTTTAGTACGTGAATATCATGAAATAGAAGTATTAAAAAAACATCAGTTGTTATGTAAAAATAATGAAAAAAATATTTTCGAGTCTGCTTCCGCCGCGATTGTATTTAAGATGATGGAAATTATATAAAAATGTAATGAATTGTTATCTCAATGACGCTTGTTTGTGAAACGAGCAAAATTTTGAAAATTATTCCCTGTTTTTTAGCGATTTTTAGTTTATAACAGCAAAGATTGTTTTCTTCAAAATCGTCAATATTTTTACACAGCACTGATGTTTCGTTATTGTTATTATATTTCCGTGTGCAAAACGATCGAAATCAGGGTTTCATTCGAATCTAAGAATACGTTGTGAAACGTGTCGAAAAAAAGGCAAAGAGTGAATTTACATTGTTAACCACCGAGCAACTTTTTTCATAAGCAGCTGTATATTAGGGTGACAATAAAAAATCTGTTGAAATTAAATTGTTTTTATTACAAATCCTGATAATAGAAAGTTGATGGGATCCTGGCTTGAATCTCACGGTTTTTTTGCGTTTTCTCACTGAAATTTCGAGTTTTCGCGAAAAACTCGATGTGTTTCGTAATCAGCGGGAAATTTCCGATCGGATAAGCCGCTAAAAAATGAAAAATTTGAAAAAAAAATTTTTCGTCATTTTTTGCTACTTTTCCAGAATTGTCGAAAAGTCGAAATTTCAAGTGGTTATAACTCCGTTTCTATTTGTGCTACATACATTTTTTGGGGGTGTTTTGAAAAGCCCTCGAGTAGACTTAAAAAATGGTGAAAGTAAAATGACGATAGCTAAATTGCTTCACCCTCAAAATCGATGTTGAAAATCGGCGAAAAAAACGCAAAGGGGTATGTATGGGAAAATTGGCGAAAATCGGTGGTCCTACTTCAAAAATCTGCCAAAAATCGAAAAATCAAGATATCTGGACAAACCAAACGGCATTTTGAAACCTCATCAATTGCCAAGAGAATGAGCACAAGTTCGTGTGTCCATATCGAACGAAAAAAAAATGGCAAACATTTTAGTGAATCAACTCAATCCGGCAAAAAATGGCGAAAAATTAGGGATCTCAAAAATGATTTGTAATTGTCTATATCGATGTATTTTTCCCCGCTGATTACAAAACCGACCGGCTTTTTTCCGAAAACTCGATATTTCAATGAGAAAACAGTAATTTATTGATAAAATTCGTACTATTGCATATTCCTTCATGTATAATGTACGCGATTCATACGAATCGCAAAAAATTATGATACTTTTTCGGCCAGCGGGAAAAAAAATGCACAAAAATCGTAGTAACATGGAGACGACTCGTCGCTAAAAAAAACGACAAATAAATATTTTTAAAGGTAAAAAAAAAATCTTAAAAATTCACGAGTCCCTACACTGTGAAAAATTTCCACCAAAAATTACTGTGCGTCACGATGAACGAGGGACGAATCGATGCTCGAAGAAATTTGAAAGAAAACTGTGAAAAATTTGCAAAACGAACCACATAATTTATAAAGAATTCTCTCAATAAGTGATGTGCGGCACTGTAATTTTTAGTCGTCACACATGAATAATTTCGACGCAAGCGATTGGTCCCACGTTTTCCGTGCAGCATGGTAATTTTCATTCAAACTCCCCGTAATTTTTGGTGGAAATTTTTCAGAGTGTAGCGTCGTATTCCTCTCGTTGATGATTCAATGTGTCTCATCGTTGCTCGACACAAGCCACACCATGTGATATTACGAGCCAGCTGTTGGGAGAGAAAGCTAATAAATATGTAGGTGGTAGTGAGTGCCGGCTTTTAAGCGATTGGCTGCGAGTTTTCACTGACGAAAGAGGTCATGGAGTGGGGATGAACGAAAATTATCTCGCGGCTCGTTATCTACGTTCGAAAATTATGTATTATATAAATACTCGGTAGACCGCAGTAGTCCGTCGGACATCGAACGTTCCACAAGCGCTCCGGATCTGTTTTTTTTTGTAATTTCCTGTTTTTTCCAACTCGTTATTTCAAAATGACTTCGCGAGGGCCATCCTTCGACTCCAACTGCATGACTCTGACGCGATTTGTATTGGCTGAACAGAGAAAAGTACCAACAGCGACCGGAGACTTGACTCAACTTCTGAATTCCATACAAACAGCTGTTAAAGCTGTTAGCTCGGCCGTCAGGAAAGCCGGCATCGCTAATATGTGAGTCAAATCAGACGTATCTGAGAACCATTTCTTTTTCGTACCAATAATCAACAAAATCATTCGGACAAAAATTAGAAGCGAGAATTGTCGTTCGCTAAATGTCAGGATACACTAAATTTTCTAACGACGGAGCCTGTGAAATATAATTTTTTTCAAAATTCCTCAAAGTTGTTGAACGTTCGAACAAAATTGATGAATAAATCAAGTATGCAGAGACCCTCACAGGAACCTATCGGGTTTTATCCTCGCGTTTGGATCAACATGGAATCTCGCGTAACGCAAAATATAACGCCAAATGAGTATCGAAATGAACCGCCGGGTCATCAAGACCGAATGATTAATAATATAATCATTCACTCCCGATGTACGTCGAAAATATCAAAACACTCCGATACCCTGGCTTTGTGCGTAGTTGCGAGATTAAATATAATCTCCATTTCGACTTATTTAGATATTTTTTTTAAATTGAACTTTGCTCGATGACGAAAAACTTTGTCTCGCGTCAATTTTGGAATCTCATTTGCCCTTTTCGACGAGATGATTATCGAAAAACGTTGGAATTTCAGGTACGGCATCGCCGGAAATACAAACGTACAAGGGGAAGAAGTGAAAAAGCTCGATGTTTTGAGCAACGAATTGTTCATCAATATGCTGAGATCGTCTTACACAACGTGCCTCCTCGTCAGTGAGGAAAACGATCGTGTCATCGAGGTGGAGACGGAGAAGCAAGGAAAATACATCGTTTGCTTCGATCCGCTCGATGGATCCTCGAATATCGATTGTTTGGTTTCGGTCGGTTCGATATTTGGAATTTACAAAAAACTCGAGGCATCGGAAAAGCCAACGATCACCGATGCCCTGCAGCCTGGTCGAAATTTGGTCGCCGCTGGATACGCTCTTTACGGATCCGCCACGATGATCGTACTTTCGATAGGCCAAGGTGTCAATGGCTTCATGTACGATCCGGCATTGGGGGAATTCATTTTAACCGAGAGGAACATGCGTTTACCAAAGAGAGGAAAGATTTACAGGTTCGAGCGGCGTTTCAGCATTCGGCGCGTTTGTAGAATTGGCGAATTCTTTTTTTTCCCATTTGCAGCATAAACGAAGGCAACGAGGCTACCTGGGAACCGGCGATCAAGGATTACATTCGCTCGAGAAAGTATCCGACAAACGGGAAAGCGTACGGAGCGAGATACGTCGGTTCCATGGTCGCCGACGTTCACAGGACCATCAAGTACGGTGGCATCTTTTTGTATCCCGCGTCGAACGTCAATCCCAATGGGAAAGTGAGTCATCCGCTGTTGCGACGCTTTTTTTGATGTGATAAAAAGCTGCCAATGTTTCGATCTTTGAGGATCGTAACGGAAATTTGATACAGATTGTTTTATACCCCATGGCGTGAAAGAGAATCTTACGGAATCGTGTAAAACGATGGATAAATGCTTGACGTTCCTTCGAACGATAATTCAATGTTTTTGCTCAACTTTCTTTTAGCTTCGTCTGCTTTACGAGTGCATCCCTATGGCGTACATCGTCGAACAAGCCGGAGGCTCAGCTTCTTCCGGTGAAGTTGACATTTTGGATATCGTACCCTCGGGCATACATCAGAGATCACCGATATTCCTAGGATCACCAGACGATGTTGCTGATTTACTGTCGTTTATCGAAAGAAGCAAAAAAAATTTACAATAAACGAGCTCGGCTAAACTTTTGAAAATATGCGTTTGTCTTCACTCAACCTCGATTAATATTCCTGGTTGAAAACCTGCGAAACTGCGGTGTCGATAATTCACAGCTGGATTCACACTGAAACTCCGAGTCGAAATTTATCTCACTGTTTTTATTTTGTTTTATTTATTTCCTGTAACAATCAGGACATCGAATATACTCTAATTCCTCTCGGAAAATTTTCTTCAATTTCACAAAAATCGGAGTAGATTTTTAATGGTCGAAATAGGCACGAGCTCATGAAAAAGTAACAATGGCACGAAATTTGCAAAATCTACGAGGAATATTTATTCGAGAGAGGGTGTAGAATCGAGTGGAAACAAAAATGTTGAAATCTTCGCTTTTTGGATATCGTACCCACGGGCATACATCAGAGATCACCGATATTCCTAGGATCACCAGAAGATGTTGCTGATGTACTGTCGTTTATCGAAAAAAGCAAAAAAAATGTACAATAAACGAGCTCGGCTAAACTTTTGAAAATATGCGTTTGTCTTCACTCAACCTCAATTAATATTCCTGGTTGAAAAACTGCGAAACTGCGGTGTCGGTAATTCACAGCTGGATTCACACTGAAACTCCGAGTCGAAATTTATCTCACTGTTTTTATTTTGTTTTATTTATTTCCTGTAACAATCAGGACATCGAATATACTCTAATTCCGCTCGGAAAATTTTCTTTAATTTCACAAAAATCGGAGTAGATTTTTAATGGTCGAAATAGGCACGAGCTCATGAAAAAGTAACAATGGCACGAAATTTGCAAAATCTACGAGGAATGTTTATTCGAGAGAGGGTGTAGAATCGAGTGGAAACAAAAACGTTGAAATCTTCGCTTTTTGGATATCGTACCCACGGGCGTACATCAGAGATCACCGATATTCCTAGGATCACCAGACGATGTTGCTGATGTACTGTCGTTTATCGAAAAAAGCAAAAAAAATGTACAATAAACGAGCTCGGCTAAACTTTTGAAAATATGCGTTTGTCTTTACTCAATCTCGATTAATATTCCTGGTTGAAAAACTGCGAAACTGCGGTGTCGGTAATTCACAGCTGGATTCACACTGAAACTCCGAGTCGAAATTTATCTCACTGTTTTTATTTTGTTTTATTTATTTCCTGTAACAATCAGGACATCGAATATACTCTAATTCCTCTCGGAAAATTTTCTTCAATTTCACAAAAATCGGAGTAGATTTTTAATGGTCGAAATAGGCACGAGCTCATGAAAAAGTAACAATGGCACGAAATTTGCGAAATCTACGAGGAATATTTATTCGAGAGAGGGTGTAGAATCGAGTGGAAACAAAAATGTTGAAATCTTCGCTTTTTGGATATCGTACCCACGGGCATACATCAGAGATCACCGATATTCCTAGGATCACCAGAAGATGTTGCTGATGTACTGTCGTTTATCGAAAAAAGCAAAAAAAATGTACAATAAACGAGCTCGGCTAAACTTTTGAAAATATGCGTTTGTCTTCACTCAACCTCAATTAATATTCCTGGTTGAAAAACTGCGAAACTGCGGTGTCGGTAATTCACAGCTGGATTCACACTGAAACTCCGAGTCGAAATTTATCTCACTGTTTTTATTTTGTTTTATTTATTTCCTGTAACAATCAGGACATCGAATATACTCTAATTCCGCTCGGAAAATTTTCTTTAATTTCACAAAAATCGGAGTAGATTTTTAATGGTCGAAATAGGCACGAGCTCATGAAAAAGTAACAATGGCACGAAATTTGCAAAATCTACGAGGAATGTTTATTCGAGAGAGGGTGTAGAATCGAGTGGAAACAAAAACGTTGAAATCTTCGCTTTTTGGATATCGTACCCACGGGCGTACATCAGAGATCACCGATATTCCTAGGATCACCAGACGATGTTGCTGATGTACTGTCGTTTATCGAAAAAAGCAAAAAAAATGTACAATAAACGAGCTCGGCTAAACTTTTGAAAATATGCGTTTGTCTTCACTCAACCTCAATTAATATTCCTGGTTGAAAAACTGCGAAACTGCGGTGTCGGTAATTCACAGCTGGATTCACACTGAAACTCCGAGTCGAAATTTATCTCACTGTTTTTATTTTGTTTTATTTATTTCCTGTAACAATCAGGACATCGAATATACTCTAATTCCGCTCGGAAAATTTTCTTTAATTTCACAAAAATCGGAGTAGATTTTTAATGGTCGAAATAGGCACGAGCTCATGAAAAAGTAACAATGGCACGAAATTTGCAAAATCTACGAGGAATGTTTATTCGAGAGAGGGTGTAGAATCGAGTGGAAACAAAAACGTTGAAATCTTCGCTTTTTGGATATCGTACCCACGGGCGTACATCAGAGATCACCGATATTCCTAGGATCACCAGACGATGTTGCTGATGTACTGTCGTTTATCGAAAAAAGCAAAAAAAATGTACAATAAACGAGCTCGGCTAAACTTTTGAAAATATGCGTTTGTCTTTACTCAATCTCGATTAATATTCCTGGTTGAAAAACTGCGAAACTGCGGTGTCGGTAATTCACAGCTGGATTCACACTGAAATTCCGAGTCGAAATTTATCTCTTTATACTTTTATACTTTTTATACTTTTATATATCTATTGATACTTTCAATGGTCGAAATAGGCTCATGAAAAAGTAACAATGGCACGAAATTTGCGAAATCTCCGAGGAATATTTATTCGAGAGAGGGTGTAGAATCGAGTGGAAACAAAAATGTTGAAATCTTCGCTTCGCTGCCTCCCTCCTCGGTTCAAGATCATCGATTCATTGATAGCAGCACTGTGCCGAATCAATAAGGGGTTGCGGGATTTTGATAAAGTGAAGCCCGCCGTCGGGGAATTCCTATATATATAAAACCGAGTTTTTCGTCAGCGGAGGATTCGCGCAACGCAACTTGTGACGGCAGTTTCAGTTGGCGTCGAGGCTCAGGTAGAAGGGTAAACGTGGGATAGTGGGAAACAAAGTGGGTGGTTGGATGGTAACCGTAGAGGGTTGAAGCACATGGAAGGGGAATATGAGAACGGGCATTCTGCCGCATAACCAATTTCCGAGAAGATTTGAGAATCAGAAGCATTTGAAAAGTCGAACGGTGCAGTATGGGAAATAGCTCATTTTGACCACGCTGAAACTGACATTATCGTTGTTTTCATTTTTTCACGTTAATCGTTCGCATCGAAAATCGGTGCTCACGCATCTGCCGGATCCTCCATCCGGTCACCGAGTTTCGCGATAATTCAATGTTCGATCGCTTCATGACGTAACTTGACCGGTTGAAGTTTCGAAAAACTCGTCAATGATAAACATCACTGCCATCCGTAATTAGTATGAAATTATTTCGTTGAGATAAGTTTTTAAATACGAACGGTAAACGTTTGCTTCCTACAGTGTGTGATTTTTTAAATAAAATTGCGATAGTGTGCGCGTTTGAACGAAATTGTCCAGCAAGCATCGCGATCAAAGATCACTGCGTATGATAAGGTGATTTCGAGAAGGAAAAAAAATGAAAATCGTCAATGCATCACCACTCGTTTCGGCTGCTGCTTTTCTGGCGGTTTTAGCTGTTCTCCTTGAAAACGGTGAGTTTGCACGTTAAATTATCGCTCGAATTCATCGAGATCGAAGCTTTCGATATTTCGCGAATTGGACTATTTTTTTTTCGCAATCGGGTACGCGTTAATTAAACGTACGAGATTTATATTTATTTCTCGAATTCTCGTCTCGCCCGACACTCTGTAATTAAATGGAATAATCGAAGGATCATGTCGTAACGATTTAAAAAATGATTGACAATTTTCAAACGCCTCACATACTGCGAGACCGAGATACTGTACTGACTAGGGGTGTTTATTGCTTTTTTTGTAATTTCGATATTTGGAATCGTAATTAAGAGTAATGGATGATTAAGAAAGTATACAAAAAGGCTTGAAGAATAAAAATAAAGGTTTGGTGTTAAAAAAAAAACTCTACGATGGATGACGATTTTATAGCGTGAATGTTTGTGAGAGGGAAGTCGTAGAACGTTGCCAGCACTTGTGCAACTTCTCTTGTCGTGACCAATCATTGGAATTTCCATTAAAACAGCCGAGTAAATTCCGATTGGCTCTCTTTTTGTTCCGAATCATTTTGAAAATATAAATTTGGGGAAAAAAGTATGAAGTTAAATGCGCAAAAAAGAATCTTCGACTATGATGGATGTACGAAATATTCAGATGGAATATCCGATCATTCATGAACAATGTCGTTTGTGGAAAATGTTTTCCCCACAAAAAATTTATATTTTCTTCAACTTTAATTCATAATTAAATATCTGATCGCTCAAATTAAATTCAATTAGATACACTGTCATGAATACTCGAAATTTTCCAGCAAAGTTTCCACCCAGTCTTACTTTTCAAAATTCCTCACCGTAAAATTGGAAAAAAAAACGAAAAATTTGTAAATTTATTCGTTTTTATATTTCCCTCCGTTTGTCACACTCAATTTTCTCTACAATAAAAGTGAAACTTCGTACAATCATAAGCATTGATAAATCGCATATACTTCCACCGAAAATATCGGTTTAAGAGCACTTTTGAGAATTTTAAAAGAATTTTCATGGAGTCCTTCTCATTTTGTCGTTTTCAATCGCAAATTAAAAGATGGAAGAAAAAGCAAAAGCAGGGTACTAAATGACTTATTGTGGGGATTCGTGTGTCTTTTTTTTACAAATATCAACGACTGTAAACGATCTCAAAGAGTCTCTTGGAGATGCAGCCATGTATAACTCTGGTTGCTTCGTTAATGTTTTTCTTACCATTATATTAGAAGCCCCAGGTCTGTAGACGCAGAGTGTCTATAGCAGAGAGTATGTTGCACTCAGGGCTTCCCTAATACCGACGTGTTCTCAAACGAAGGCTCTGCCGCCAACGATTGGATCTCGGTCGATTGCGCATACGGTGAAAGATCGATAAAGATTTATCGTAAGACTTCCGAGAGAAAAATGAGAAAAACAAATATATCCATACATCTCAACGATAATTCTGACATCACCTTTCCTGTTTTTCATTACGGGGATGCTTTTTAGGCTCGTAAAAAGACGTAATTGTCAACACGGTAATATCTCACGAAGGAACTTTCTATCGATTCCTATGAGGTTTTTCGACGTAATTACATTAAATTTGACAAAAAAGTGTAATAAATTTCGAGAAACTACATCAGGTCCTAAATGTGGCAGAGGGATATTGAGCGACCCGTTTTCAACCGTTCTCCATCTCTCTCTCTCTATCTTCCTCTCGTATCTCTTGGACGGAGATGTTGTAAATTTTTCTTCATTAGAGCTCGACTTTCGGGTGCTTTCGATCAATGGTGCTTATCTTTCATTATTTTCAGCGATGGAAGGGACTTTTTGACATCAATTTCTGGTTGAACTTTGTTTGCTTGTAGTTTGCTCATATTTTCTCAGGATAAAAATGTTTTTTTTTTTATAAAACTTATCTTCCTTCGTGAGCCAATAAAATGGAATAAAAAAATGTATAATTGAGCAGTTTTTTAGGTTTCGCGAGTGCCAAAGTTCGACAATAAAAATTTCGCGTTTAAAGTACTGACTTTTCTTTTTTAATGTTTTTTATTCTCTCCAAGTTAATTTCTCTGCGATAAGGTCGGGTTGAATTTTGAGTTTTCTCAATGTGGGTACTGACATTCTGATGCCTCGAACGGGGGATGTCCTTCACCCTCGTATCCTTACGTAAAGCGATCAGCTGGTACAGGCTCCTACGTAGGGAGAAGGTAAAAGAGGTCATTGGGCAAGGATCGATCGACCTCGGCACTGCAGTTTTGACGGTCTCGGACTCTTATTCGCGGGCTTGCGCAAAAGCACACAGTTTACGTCACAATTCCGCACGTAATCGATTTGCCAATTATTGCTGTTTTCTCCCCATTATCAGGATCAAACGTCGAGCTATCGCTTTTATCAATTTGTCGCGTCACTGACCAGCAGCTTCATTGCATCCCGAACAACGAATGAAAGCTATTTTTATCGACTATTATTATTTGTTTTTTGTTTTACGACAAAATCGATTTTACTGATTTTCAGAGAATTTGCATGATCAATTGTGTTCGAAGAGATTTTAGTTGTTATCCCGGGGCATTAAAATAATTGAAAAAGTATAAAGTTGCTGCGAAACTGCGACAAATTTCTTCGGTATCCATTTGGATGGGAAAAATTGAATGATTAAAAAAATCAGACAATAAATTCCGAGTGTCTGTCTTTGCTCAGCCTCGGCAATTTTATTCCCTTTTGCGTACCGTTGCTGAGAAAATCCCTCGTTCTATTTGCAGGTGAAGCAATAGTCTGTTACCAATGTAACAGCGCTTTTGACCCGAGATGCGGCGACCCTTTCGATCCCTACAGCCTGGGAACAGTCAACTGCAGTTTTCAGCCAAGATTGGAACACCTGAGTCATCTCGAGCCTACTCTTTGTCGCAAAATATCACAAAAAGGTGAATTTTTCAAGTCGACATTGATAATTAAATTCCCTTCTTCAAAATACATCGAAATTTCGACAAACTTGCGAGAAACTCGACAACATCCCGAATAAGTGGGATGCAGAATTGTCAAAATCTCGAATAAAATTGGAGATTTTTCGAGATTCGAGAATTCAAAATTTCGATAAAGAAAATAATAAATTTTTTCGATATTTCAGTCTATGGAAAAATGCGGGTCGTGAGAGGCTGCGGTTACATAACGGACGAACGAGACAACGCGATGTGCATGAGAAGAACCGGAACTCACGACGTGATGCTTCATTATTGCGCCTGTACCGGCGACTTGTGCAACTCGTCTAATGAAAAATTACCGTATTTCGGTTTGATATGCGTCATTTTGATTCTTCTCCAATTTTTCAAAATGTAGGAGAATCATCGCGATTTGTTATACATGAAAATAACGATGGAGTAAGTATGTAACGCCAGCGAGCTTTTGATTCAGAGGTTTTCATTCGGCACAACAATTTTCCGAACGTGCAACGAGAAAAAGCCGGACGAGACGAGTGTCGCGGGGAAAATGAGAAGTCAAAAAAAAAGAAAAACAGATTAACGTTGACGATCAAAGAATTTTAAAGACCGCCAAACTCCCGCGACTCGAGATGTCATCGAACCTGCCCATTGGGGTTCAACGAACTGATCGATCATCGTTCAATAATCATTCGACAATTAAACACGCTGGAAACTCGATCGAGAAGAGCAGATGCAAAGTGTTTTGCGAACTGTGTCCCATATTTTAACGAACCGAACATGATCGGAAAATTAATTTTTCCTCGATACGCGATACGATTATGTTTTTCACGGATTGCCGATCGTCTTGTAAAAATACGATGCGGTTTATCTTTTTTTCAATTGAATAACCGTTGATGCATATCAAAAATCGATAAATTCGTTCGTCGGAGAATAAAGTATCGGCCAGAAGCACGAAGAACCGGAAGAACATGGAATTTCCTGAATAAAGAGGAAGACTTTTGTGACATCCGGTGGTGTTATTCGAATAATTATGTTCAACGAGATTTTATCGGAAACACGAGCTGGCGTTTGTTTGTTCGGTTTTTTTTTTTAGATTAAGAATGAATTTGCGCAATTAATATACATAAACGAGAATTCGATGTAATTTCGCGTTAAAATTTCCATCGGCAAATGTGGCATCATTTTTATTCAAATATCGATTCGATTAAATTTCGCGCGGTACATTTAGACGTACGACATATCTCATTACATATCCCATTGCGAGTAATGGTTGATCATGCAAAGTCCCTTGGATTTTCTTTTCCTTTGACGGATTTTTCTCTCGGAAATTTCCAAAAAAACTACGACAGTTACGAAATGTACGTAAATATACGTACATCCCAAATCGTTGGATCGTTATCGCGAATAAAATCCTCTTAAAATGGTATAATTTTTAATGAAAATAATCGTCGGCGACGATTCCAATATTATCACATGGAGTCCAATATTATTACCTGGAGTAGTAATTAAATAGAAAGTTGTTCGAAAAAGGCCATTATATGGTAGTGTAACTGAAAATTTTCTATAGTGCAATTCAGAACGAGTAAATAAAAGTCTCAGTACTAGTCTCGCGAAGGATGAATAACGTAGTAAAATTATCGCGAAATTACACTATTTTCAAGGTCGAATACCGATGGATTTCGAAAGGGCATACGCGAGTTGAAGATTTATGGAAATGAAAAATCTTCGGTATGATTTTTCGTCTTTAAAATACATGAAATTACCGTCGAGTGTGAATAATCGTTGAAAAATTCGTTATTTTATCGAAAGTTTGACGAACGATCGCTCGATTCGTGTTCTAAAGATGCGTACACGTGATAACGTGTTACCGGAAATACAAACGACGAATTTGTAGGATTAAATTACTGCCAGCCCTCGTATATCATAAAATGACGTTATTATCATTGATTTCTTGATTAAGACGTAAATAATTGATACATTATCGAAATATTAGGCACAGAGAAATGTATAGAAAAATCAAAGACCCCGGTAGGAAAATAAAACCCCTCCCTTTTTTTTTCTCGCGATTTAACACGAGTCGCGGTTCTGCTGGATGAGCTTGGTGCATCTGCATTCGCAATTTGACGTTTAAACCGAGAAATAAAGCTACACAACGTTTTTCTTTTTATGTAACAAAGTTCGAGTGATCTCAACGAATGGATCATCAGCTTTTAGACGCTCCCGCAAAATTGATGAGTTAATTAAGGGGCTTCACGCGAATCTAACGGTAAACGAAAATTACGGGTGACTCGTTACATCGATATTTCTCCCATTTTGGTTATTTTTTTTTCGAAAATCCGTCCAATAAAGTGAAGTCACAATACCTCGGTTTTCCTGCATTCGATGTTGAAATTTCGTTGCGCTCCTCCTCGTGCTGATTTGCCTGGAAATGATCCTCGTTTTCATCCGTTTGGTCCACGATGATCTGTCGCAAATTTCGGTTAATTCGACGATGATTTATCGATTGGCGTTAGTAAGCGTCGTGCTGCTCTGCCTTTCATCAGACGTTTTTTTCCGTTGTAAAAGGAATTTTACCTTCGTGTGACAATTGTACCTAAAAAAACAATAGAGCTTTGATTCGGTTGTCAAGGAACAAGCGTTACGAAAATTGAAGGAAAAAAAATGGAATGACAAAGATTCTGCAGAGTCTCATTAGTCGATCATCGATTTTTGAGTAACCGTCCATTATAGGATTCTCATATATTTTTAGATCATTCTAAATCACGCTTGTAAATGCTTAAACAGTCCGGCGTGTATCTGTTTTTATCGGCGAGTACGCGGATGTCGAATTGTTCCTTCGAGTTTTAAGGGAATCGGTTGAATGGCGAGAAATAAAATCAGAGTTCTTTAATTGGTGAGCGGAAAAAAAGGTGCTTGAAAATTGGTCGAAGAGAAACATGACAGTTGCGTGAAAAGTGATTGAAGCATCGTTTAAAAAAATGGCGCGACTCAACAACGATGTCATTGACAACAAAGATTTTTCAAAATTTATCTTCGATAAATATATTTGTATATTTACAGATATATTTTTCTCGCCATGATTTATTTCGCGTATGACGAGAAGCGTCCGGCAGACGGTGAAAAAAAATAACACTTTGATTTAAAAGTCCAGGGGACTGCGAAATATTTTTCCTTCGGTTGGATATGTCGCTGGAATTTTTCAGATTATGAAACTGGGACGAATATTCGAGGTGTCACTAGAAAATAAATAAGAGGGTAAAAAAGATGAATATCCCGATTTATATATGGCACGATTCGCGTAGCATGCGCGATATTTCGCTGCGAATGTTTAGATGATGATGGTACAATAGAGGTAGAGGCGCTTTATTTTTTTAATATCAGTCATAGACGATTGGAAAATACGAATTTTCGAAACGTACGTGTTTGTACGTAGATCGCTATGGGAATTAAAAAGAATGTCAAACGTGCAGTAGGATGATCGATAAAAATCAAAGAAACCTCGAATGCCTCACGCTCCGTCACGAAAAAAAATGACGATCCTTGCGAAAAGTGATCGGTACGTGATATAATCATATCAGGATATGCATATTTGATGGAATCGTTGATAGATTTATGACAAACATGGAAAATGAGAATTTACGATTGTTGCGAATGCGTGTTGCAATTTGATCATTTATCATTTCTGCAGAATTCATTATTTTCCCAAGACTCAAATTAACTCTATATCTTCTTACTGTTTCATCATGAAACAAGATCGTTCAAAGTGCGAAGATCAACGTTCGTTCACGTTCAATTTTTTTATAGACAGATTTGGATTCATAATCAAATATGAGCCAATGTTTCCTTTTGTAATCCGTTGATGCTCGAAAGTGAGTACAAAAAAAATTGTTCGCCTTGCACTTGTTACGATCGAACTGTCATTGTCAGTGTTCCACCACGTGGTAGCCGCATAAATGCCTTAAAAGTTTTATTCGGTAAGAGTCGCAAGGGAAAGAAGCAAGGAATAGAAAAATATGTATATATATTTCGATAAAAGATCCAGCTGTTGATGGAACTCGGCAAGAAGCATTTTCAGCCTTAACGATCATCGAATATGTATTTTGAAAAAAAAATTGATCGTCATAAACGAACGCGTAGTCCGAACGTGGCAAATTAGTAAAAATAATAAGCGAAATCAATTTTTGAACTAATTATACCGAACTCGATGTGAATTCCTCGGGGAGGGGGGTGAAAACAAATCGGAAGTAAGAGAGAGCTGTTGATAAAAATATAATGGCCATTTAGATATTAAGGTTTCGTGGTCTCGAAAATTGTGTACGCTGGAATTCATATGCGCTATAAATAAAATTGTTCTTTGCGGCAGGTGTTACAGTGAACGTAAAAGTCTTGTTATTTTTCTTGAGGATTATCCAATCCCGAAAAGACCGAAATAGAATGCGTATTTTCCGTGCACTGAGCAATGGTATAAAAGCTGTTAATAATATCAGTCACGAAGACGTCACCAAGCACATTGAATGCAGATAATGATAATATCAAAAAGACGGTAAAAAGTTAACAAAGAAAAAAGTCTGATAAATCACTTTAATTTAGAGCACTTGTTTTGTTCTGCAAGTGTTGAAAAATGCGAGGAAAACTTCCAAGCTGTCGCGTTTACACAGCCTTGGCAATGTTTATATAAACGGAATTGATAAATTCCGGCGTCCTGCTAGTCGCTCCCCCTCCATGCTCGCCACGCAAGCGAGAGAGAGACGGCAGCCGGCGCGCATGCGCCAGCGCGCTCTGCGCGGCGAATAGAGGAGAGCGGCTGCAGTTGCGCGCCGGCGCTCGAGGCGAATGCAACGTGTTACACGTGTAGGCTGCCCGGAAAAGTGACAGCTGATATTTCTACGCGATCGACGTTTTTCGCGATGTTAAAATATCGCATAATACATATCGCGTCGTGCGTACACACGCAGTGTGCCGTAAATATCCTCGTTTCAAAGAAAAAGAGACTAAAAGAGTGATTTTCATTTAAAGATACGTCACTGCTGTAGGAGAGGAGAGCGGCGGATTTATCATCCATTGCTCAGGTAAAGTAGACAATTATGTCTGTATCAATAAATAAATGTATAAAATTTCAATAAAAGTCAATGCCTCGTTCTTATCGTAAATTTCATCATTTGCACTTCGTTTTTCGTCGATTCTTACGCGAACTTTGACGAATGTAGAAGCAATTTGAGTTCGAGGGATGCTTTCAACTTTTTAATCCTTTTTTATTATCCGAAACGGGAAGGGGGAGTGGTGGATATATTGCAGGCTTTTCGCGGATTGTCCCGAAAAAATATGCGGATGGAAATTGACTAATAAAAAAAAAAATGTATATATATATACAAGCCGCAAGTTCATCTTTACAAATATTTTTTATTTCATCCGATGCAGTAATAAACGGCTTTTCTATCGATATATTATCATAATTATTATTGAAAAAATTGTTCCTAGCACCAGTTTGGGGGTTTGCATTATTCGTCCAGCCCAAACAATATAAAGTTTAATCCCGTCGAATGAATGTACGAGGAATCGTATATTCATCCCAACGCGGAATGTACCAGTTTTCATTATAACGAAAATAAAATCCTGGGCAAGGTGAAGGCCGCATACTCGGTATCGAAAATGTCTTTCTCTTGAAAATTAGAAGAAAAAAAAACAAAAGAATTTTTTTTCGTAATCGTGTGAAATTGGTAGATTGCAGAAAAAAAAACGAAGCCTCCAGCTGTAACGTCCTTGATTGAACATATTTGTATCGATCATCGTTCAAAATAGACGATTTTTCCAGTCAATATAATTTCATAAACTCCCGTTTTTCGAAGCTTTCCGTCCACTATCAAACGTACAAACTCTCGTTTTCATTGCATAAAAAGTATAAACATCAAGCGCGAACTCACTCGATTCTCCACTGACAAGATAAATCAAGTTCCTCCTTTGTCCTCGCCGTCAAATTTTCGTTCGTTACAAATTATCTAAAAAATAGTACAACATTTTTTCCATGTTTCCTCTCTGTTTTCTCTCGTTATCTTTTGTTTTTCAATTCCGTTAGGATATCTCATTGGAATTTGATGCATCATCGTCGTGATACCTTGTCTCGCGTGATGCCACTTTTTGCGTAACGCGTCGTAGGCTAGCTGCGGCAAACAAGACCATGCGCGTGATGGAAAAGTTTGCGACCGGATATGGTCGATCGAACGATTTCCGGGATCTGTCGGAAGCACCATCGTGAACGTCGGGTCTTTTTTGCGTCGTTTTTTTTTCTTTTTAGTATTTTGCATTGCACCAACGCAAACGACGTGATCGTGAGCTTTAAGTGTCCGAAAGTATCGTAACGTTCGGGGTTTCGTTCCTTTCCCGAGGGGAGAATGGCGTAACGACCTGCATGTTGACGGATATATACAGCGGGTAAGTGAGCTGTTTGTCCAATGGCATCACCTGTTTCTATAATTCATGACGAATAAGAAAGAATTCGATCGTCGCGAGTTTTCGAAATTTCAATTATTTCGAGGGAAAGATAACATTCATCGGTCCATTTCGAATAGAAACTTCCTCGGGTTTTTCGAGAATCGTTTCATCCGCCGCGCAAAAATGAGATCGTAATTTAGAATCGAATTTTCAAGAGTACTTCAATGACACCACCGACTCGTACGTTACGAAATGTTTTCTCTGCTATTTCGAAAAAAGTACAGCAAAGTACGCCGAGCCAGTGCAGTTCTTTTTGGTCCAGAGATGAATAATCATGTTGGCAAAATCAAAAAAGCGAGAAAACAGGGTTTAGATGTCATGAAAGGTTCCACTCACCTCCTCGTTTTTGTGGAGCGATAATCTGAATATACCGGAATTCTGTATGTGCTTGACTTGCCTCTGTTCGTCCAACGATATCAGCGAGATCCTGAAAACGAAATAGCAGCTCGCGTTCAGTCGAAAATTTTCGTGAATTTTTGTTTTTCTTTTTCGGATCTCTTTTTTTTCGAATTCTCGTTGGACTCACTTCAGTATGATGTTGCGTTTGCTGTGGTTGTCCGTTATGTGATCGGTATCCACCCTGTGATTTCTTCTGATTCTGAGAGACGTCGTGTCGAGATGAACGACGAGCTCCAGACCGAAATGAAACGCAGTCCACCTCCATATATGATCACCCGGTTTTTCGACGCATCTTCCACACCTGAAGCATTCCCTCGAGAATTCCTCCTCGCTCATCTGTTTCGGTCTTGCGAATCCAACCGAAAACGAGCAAACTCGGCGTTACTTAAAATCCCGTGGGCGTGATTTGCTCCGCTCTCGTTTTGGAAATTTTCGTATGTAATTTGATCATCACTGAAAAATCTTACCCGCGGTCTTTGTTGGCGTCGATTCGCAAAAGATGCAACCATTGCTCTCTGTACGCGTTGTGAAGCCAATCGGGGGGTATTAGATCGTCGCTGCACAAAATTTCAACGTCCTGATCGTGAAGCAACAGATACTTCATCCTCAGAGCTTTGAACGGAGCTGCATACTTTTTCCCCTCCTCCGTGGACAAAAATGGCTGTGTCCACGTGTGCTCCTTGTAATAATCGTCGACCTGGACGGTGTCTTCTTTGTTCGGCATGTGGACAAAGAGCCTGGGTAGAAATGAAGAAAAATCGGTTTTTTTACAAGTTTTTTTTAGTTTTTTTGTCTAGGCCATTTTGTCACTTGTAAATCAGAGGCTTTTGATTTATCCTTTGATTTTCGGTTGACGGAAACAATGTGAAGAACGAGAGAGAATCGTACCAAGCTCGAAGCATCATGTATATGCAAAATTCCGTTTGCATGGCGACCAATTCCGGACTGACGATCAATTCGGCCATAAGATCGGACGTTATTTCGTTGAGAAAGGTTGGATATCGCCATCCGTATCCAAGCAAGTTGACCTCGAGCCATTTTTTCGCCGCCGCTTTGACGGACGGCACGCCGTACGAAGCAGCCGCGTTGTAATAAGGAACGACCGTTCTTATGTTGGTTGTTTCAATCATCGTTTCGGTGCACTGATCAATCAGGCCTTGTAATTGAAATAACGTCGAAGTTGCGAGTATCGAAATAACGTCCTTGGGTTCGATGCTTACTTCGTCCTGATAAAACGAACCCAGCACCGTTGTCAACGCTGAAAAACGTTTTTCGAATTTGTACAAATAATTATTCGCTGTTGAAACATTCATCCAGCAATATTATTTTCATTATTATGACTTCTGTCGAATGAAAATCTCAAAGTCGCGTCTGAGATGAAAGATTCTTACAATCGAGTGTGATGTTGGGATCCGCAATTTCCACATTGATGAATTTCTCATTCGTTTCTCGCCAGGAGCCGGAAAACATGCTGGCGAAATATGGACTCTGGAAGTATGCGAATTTTCGGATTAATAGCCGAGATAATGAAGAAAAATCAACGTTGAAATTGTCGATCGTTTTCGAGGTTTTTTTTTGTACCTGATTGATATAGACTTTGTGCAGTTTCCATGCCTTCCCGAGTATAAATACCGTGATGTCGCTGCCTTTTTCTTCTTGAAACAACGTTTTGTATATGTATTGCGCCGTTGTGAGCAGCTTTCTTCTGCAATCATATCGGCAATGTGATGACTAATCGCCCAAATCGAACCAACGAACTTGCACATCAAAAAATGATCAAAAAATTCATTTACAGAAATAACACGTGCGATTTATTGAAAAACACGAACCTTCGCTCTGTTTCTTCATTTTTCACTGTGCATATTTTTATATTAGGATGAAATTAGGATTGTGACGTTTCAAAAGTATCAGACGCCAGTCATAATGAAAGAAAGAGAGGCAAATTTCACGAAACGTCGATATTGTGAATTTGCGTGGGTCCGGAATGTTATGAGGAAAAAAATAATGCATATTTCACTCGTTATAATCTACGATCGAATGACAACAAAGAATTGTGAGTAGAAAAAATAACAACGAGATGGCTGCGAAGATAACGTGCGAAATAATCGTTCGTTATGGTATTCTTTTTTTCTTCTTTATTGTCTCAATGAATTTTTTTAAAGAAGTGGCAGTTTCGAAAGTTGGAAATGGTGCCAGTGGGTCAGAGTGTACCGAACGTTTGTTCAGTGCGGGATGCGGTGGTATCAGCTGTTCCACCGTTCGCCCGACGCGCCGGGTGGAATTGCGTCACCAAAATAAAAATAGGTAGAAGCAGGATACTGCATATGGAAACACGATCGAGCTCGTGCAGAAGAAAAAAAAAAGATTGCAGGCCGTGTATGGGAAGGTAAAATTCCTCCAGCGCTCAACTTCGATTATAGCAATCGAGTGTATACGCCATTTTCGTAATTCTTCCATGTTTATTTAGGATGGTGATACTCATTTTTCTCAATCCTGATGGCGATGAAGAATTTTTTCGGCAGAAAATTTCATTCTTTTTTTCTAAATAAAATGACTCGTGATATTTTGAAATTTCACGTTGAAATTCACTTTTCTTTTTTTCACTTGTTTTTTTTCTTGATTAATTGAGAAAGTTGATAAAACAGTTTCTTTCGAGTGGATGAAACTCGGTGTAGGAGAATCATTAATAATTTGTAATTATTTATAAATTTTGAAGTTTGCATGAAAATTCGAATTTTCCCGGCGTTTGAAAAATTCATTTTTTCTCAATTTTCATTATCTGTTTTTCGCCATTTTTTTACAGCCGACGTCATTTTGGAAATGGTGAACAGATGTTTAGCGTGTCGCGAGCGCTGACAGTGAGTAAAAAAGAATTTATCGCAGATTCGTTGGATTCCAAATATGCAAACTTTACAGTTACAAATGTGGATGATATCGGAAGAACACAAGTTCTCTGAATTTTTGCCGAATCGTTTGATTTCCAAAAAATTCTTCCAGAACTTTTTACTATTGAGGACCCGACTGATTTTGTCAGATTTATACAACGTCGCTGAGTAATTTCAATTTTCTATTTTGGTCCTTGTGGAATTTTATCTCCTTTCATAAAGTTTGTCCAGACGTCCAGACATTTGTCCAGACGCCATTGTCCAGATTAAAATAATATTAATATTATATCAATATGCATAAACTCCTATCTTGTTCGAAAAAGTATATTATTTTTTGCTTTCAATTCATGCATCAATTTATAATAGCAAGCTTGTCGGTTGATTTTACGCGCGAAACTTGTTTTGTTTGTAAAAAAGTAGTTAGTTAAGATTTGGCAAGAAATAAAACCAAAGAAAAGGTCAATTTTGCCAAATCGAAACAATATTTTTTGTTTCGCAATAGGTATTATTTTTCAACTTGATTCCATTTGTCCTCATGAACGAAAATGGCATTTTTATGACATACCAAACTCGATAAATAACAAACCGTGTAATCAATGATGCGCAAGGGGATGAAAAAAGTAAAATATATTTTCTGTACATTCGTTGATGTTGGAATCGACACAAACTCCAGCATCAACGATCCAAAACATTTGTTTCTCCTTTCGTCATTGGAAAAACGTTGCCGAGTACATCAGAGATAAAAATAACAATGATATCACGTGCAAACAACCTAGATAGCAAACATCTTTATAATCTTAAAACTTTGCACGGAATTGCTCGTAGAATTGTCAAAGGAATAATACACAATGGCAAGCAACCGTGATATATATGTCTTTCCGGATGAAAAATAGATCGAATAATAAATTGGGATAAAGGACGAAATCACCTCGTGACTCATTTTGTGGTTATATGCGCAATAACATTGCGGACGAAAACGGAAGAAGCAGTCTGCAGCATTTATTATGCTTTTTGAAAGAAATTTGTCGCAGTTTTGAAAAATATCGGAGGAATATTAAATGAGAAATGCATTCGTACGAACTTTTTTGGTGTTTGCAGTGTTTTGTCAATAAAATCATTATCCAAATCGCAATCGTCCTCCTCGATGCACTTTCTCTTACGTCCAAGATAAACCGAGTTTACAGCGATGTTCGACATGGACGCGATTTTACTCGTGTAGCTGCCCATTTTTTTTGCTTTTTAATTGTTTTCTCAATACAAAATCACGATTTATTTGTACGAAAAAACGTGTATAAAGGCACGTATATAAAGTACGGAGACTAGACGCGGTTAACAGTATCAAAAGCACACACCATTCGCGATTCGTTTGTCGGTACTAAACGATACGACACTCTTTATTTTATCACGGGATTTGGTCAATTTTTATGTTTATTGGCAATTCGGGAGATACGTAAAAGCTCAGCCGAGCTAATTCGCGACAGAGTGTAAACATCTCTTCGTAAAAATACTAACAGGAATAGCGCAGCGCAGCTGTTTACGAAACGCGCGTCATGAACTATACGCGCTCTATGAGTGACGAGTGTAGGTGGAGTCGACGACGCGTCCCTCCGCGCGACAGCAGCGCGCCACACGTCTCATAGGTGAACTAGTTAAAAAGGCAAAGCCGCGAAAGGACGTGGATCACATATTTGTCGCGGTCATGACCTTTTTCCATTCTTTAAAATTCTACTCGTTTGTTGATAGTCCGTAGGTAATTGTTTAATAAATACGAACGTTTGTGGATAAATTCGGCGAGAAAAAAAAATGACGAAAAAGTCCAGATTGGCGCCAAACTTGCATATGATTCGAATACTTTAAAGTCATTGCTGAGAACTAAAATCGAAATTGTACTTGCTAAAATTAGTTTTTACCTGAAAAAAGATGGCGCTGACGGTTAGATCATTAAATTATCACGAGAAATATTGTCTATAGGATGTTTTTCATTTATTTTCCATCCGAAAGTAATTCCGGCAAATTTCGAAAACTCATTTAGTCCATACAAAATATACATTCATCATCCAGTGATTCAAACTGTTTCCATTGCAGCTCGTCCAGCATCGTTTTGTTCGAGGCTCGGTGGCTTTCTTCGTTCACGGAGCCCATACCAAAAAATCGAAACTCTTATATTTTTCAAACGTAATTTTGGCAAAATAGTCACGCAATCTCAGATTTCGCACAATTGCCCCGTAATACTGTGCAAAAAAGACACGCAAAACATTAATTTGAGATAAAGTCAATTTAACACGTCGGATAATATAAATGTGTAAAAAAAAATAAGGTAATAAGTTGTACGACGAACGAATCAACGTCGGAACCGAGGGATATAAACAATTTTTTTTTTCATAGATACGAAATTAATTGAAAATAGTTTTTAATCACAGTAATTCGGACATACTCACATAGAACCGCATGCTACGATCTGATTTAACGAGTTTGAAAAGTCATGAAGTGCCACCGCGCGATTAACGATGGTGTTTCGGACATACGGTGACAATGATATACCATGAAATCTCGTAACATTATTGTATCGTCCATTGTACATCTTGATAGAGTGGTAAAAGAACGGCGTCAGCTAATTAGTTAATTAAAAAAAAAATGTTACAATTGAACGAAAATGTTTCTCGATTTTAACAGACAATACTGCTTCTACGAGTCGCGATTAGATGAAAATGAAAAATTTTAATATTCAAATGCACGTGAAGTAACATTAAGTGACAAGGATTCTTACATGATCGTTCGTAACTTGGCCCAGCATCGAATCACAATCCAATTCGTCGAAATTCTGTATTTCGTGAATCACCAGTGCATACCAAGCGGATGGAAGATTATTTATTTCGATCCAAGCACCCAATATAACATCATGGACCAAGATATCCTCGAAAAAAAAAAGAGACCCAACATAGTCGTAGCCAGTTTCAACTTTCATGTTTAATATTGCGCAATACGTGGTCCCTCGCGCCTGAAAAAGTTTTCGCACGATGCATTTTAAAGATATTTCCAATTTTTCAAAAAAAAAGAAATAAAAATGAATATTGACATTAACCGAAATTTAAAAATCACAAACCATCCTCCAAACATTCGACAGTATATTGCAAAAATGTTTACGCGTAAAGCGAAAATATGGAAAAATATTTGAAAAAGGAATTTGAATATTCGATAAATGGGCCTTATAAAAATGATTTTCTTTTTGCAGATCGATTCCCATCTTACCTGTGAAACAACGAAGGCCACGGCGATCAATGCAATTGCGGTCATCTCCATCTCCTCGGAATATTATTTCAATCGAGAATCTAAAAAATGAATAAAATTTATATTGCGATCATTTGTTTTTCCAATATTTGCCGATAAAATCCTTAAACATTTCACACTGCCGTTGTATTTATATTATTGTTATTACTTGCAATAATATTTTGCTTCTTTTTCAGAAATTTTCGAAAAACTTCGACAAAAGTATGAATTGGTAGAATTTTACTCGGGCAAGGAGAAAAAATACTCGTTGAATCGTATACGCGAATGCTTCGTCAGAAATTTTGAGGAAACAACCGTTTTGTGAGTATGACGATTGAGACTGCTGAAAATTCTCCAAACGCTCGCTTAACACAATTTCATGGTTGTATGGTTTCTTTTTAGTTGAATATTACTTGTCACGTGCCTTGACAAAAGGTTACATTTTAACAGGTGCAAACGTTTCCCTTCTATTATTTCTTATCGCTCATTTATGCACACAGTTGGGCAAACACCAAACATTGAATCATTATAATATTTCGAACACGTACGAACAGTCTTTTGAATTAAATATAAAATGATACATACCGAATAATCGATGAAAATCGACATTTCAGTCTACTTTTCTTCGCATTGCTGTTGTTAACGTTTCGTCGGAAGGATTATTACGAAGCAATCGGTGAGTTCACGCTGAAATGATAAAAATGCGAATAATTTAATGAACAAGCGCGAGTTGTACAATGTTATGCAAAAATGACGATTACCTTTGAAAAAATGGTCGATCCGCGGACGATCGACGAAAAATAAAATTCGTTGAACTCTTCTTTTTCAGCATTCGCGTTGATACAGCCACAATTTTCACATTTTTACCAGTTTTCGATGAAGGACAATAAAAATTTTCAACTCTGTCGCTCAATGAGCATAGAACCGTGTAGGTGAATCGTCAGCTGTTCAAATAATCGGCACGACCGATTCTATTTAAAACCAGGGAAAAAAAAACTTTTATTTTCGTCATCATGTAACGATCATGAAAAAGTATGTTATAATCGTGCAATAAAAAGTGAATCTCTCCCACGCATAGAAGATGAAACAAAATTAAATCGAAAAATGCTCCCAAGTATATTTTTCCAATGTTGTTTAAAAAGCGGGTCATAAATCGTCGGTGTATCTTCACAACATTTCCGATCGTTGAAATGAAAAATAATGAAATTCATATTTTCGCTCGTATTTGCGATACGAGCGTTACAAAATCACGCGCGCGCACGAATTACGCACGACAAAAAGGCAGTGTTTCCTTTTGAGTATTCAAAAAAAATAATAATAATAATGAACGGCACAGTAACGTCGAATGAATTTGCAGTTATATTTTTAAAAAAACCATAACAAAGCATCAATGGCGTTTATCGAATAACTGTGACTCGAGAGGCGAACTGGCTCCATTTTTCTTCTCGTTTGAATCCCACTCGAGTTGTCAAAAAGATAATCTCAAGGTTCGAAAAACCTCGGTACGTGAAAGGCAGTTTGTGTGATTTTTGTTAAAAAGTGTAACTATTTTCTCGTTAGACTGCCGCGGGACGATCAGCTCGGTGCTTTCTTACGCCACCTCGAGATGAATCTCTCGTGTCTTTTTGCAAAATGACCCAACGGCGTTTAATAATATTCTATCGTTTGCTAAAAAATACGATGTATAAAGCATACACTCTGTATGATATAAATACTATAATCTCGCGGAACACAGTCGTCCATCGGCGCGTAATAATAATAATGTAATATATTACTTTTTTCCCGAACGTCAAATATTGTTTTTGTCAAACAAAATATCGCAATTGCTGGCAGAGGAAATAACCTCAAAAACATACGTGTTCGTCGTTCTTCTATGAATATCGATCGTTCTGTCTCAGCAAAGTTTTGACCTATTCCTTTTTCTTTCTTTTATTCACACTTCGGGAGTAAGCTTGACGGAAAAAAAAGCATTTATTTATAACCAACAATCGTCCAACTAGCAATTATGAGTTCCGCCAACTTTACGCGAAACTATGTTATAAGACCACGGTACTATACTCGTAACGTAATAATGAACGTTCGTAACAGACTTTAGAGGATTATTTGAAAAAATAAACTGCGTAATAAAGTTAAACATTCGACAGGCGACTCAATACTTTTCGCGATAATGAAAAATTGCCACTTTTTTCCTTGGTATTGCCCTTTTTCTATAAACATCCTTACAGATCCGAGCCTATAAGAAATATTGCAATCTTCCGTCGTAACTCCACGTTTTTATCGTTCGAACGCTCCCGTTAGGGCTAAATAGCAGTCGTACGCACTTTTAACACCTTTACCAAACTTTTCACCCGCCAACGTGAATTCATAAAACTCTGGAATATTTTTATTCGTCGAATACGTTAAATATCAACTAGACTCGTTCGTCTCGTACTTCTCTCGAGCTTTGTAGAAGGAACATTGCTTACATGCGTTGTGATAAATCAGCATCGACGCAATTTCGACCCATTTTTTTGTTTTTCATATAGAATACCTCGGACATATATTTTTTTAACGCGGGACTGCTCGTGACTCTGTCTTTTGTGTTTTGAGTAGTAAAATTACAAAAATTGCCTCTACAGCTTTTTTCTCATTGCGATACTCTCTTTTTTTATGATTAAAAGTAGCGCAATTCTGAGATGATTAAAAGATTTTCATCGAATTTGCTCTTCTGCGATCTTTGTTTTTCTATTCGAGCATCACACCGCTCGGCTTTGGAAAAACAACTTATTATCGAGTAATTTTCATCTTTCGTTAAAATCAGGAAAATAAAAAAATAAAAAATAAACAGAATGCTCGATTTAACGTTATCGATGACTTTACGAAGTGACAAATGAGTTTCGAGGTAAAAAGCCGAATTGCCTCATCATTTTTCCGATTCGTCCGGATGTTCGGCTTTCATGTGATGGGTGAATGTGTATTGAGTCGTGAAACGTTTCTTGCAGTAGGGGCACTGATAAGGCATCGTGGGATGAGAAGAGCGCAGATGTGCGACGGCTAATTCGCGAAGTACAAACGGAGATTGGCAGACGCCACAACGATATCTGAAAATTTCATTAAATTCGTCGTGTCAATAGTTGCAATAAGTTGCTTCTCCTCTGCAAACTTTTGCCTTCGAGACAAGCCGGTAGGTAAATTTTGACTCGATCTAATGCTTCGACGTGATTCAATGATTGCAGATGGTAAGAATTATTTCGTGAATGAAATCGTAAATTTCGCGAATCATCGGTACGACAAGGAGGAAGAGAGATCTTTGCGCGAGAGGTATGGTACAGACCAGACGGAAGAAAACAAATAGAGAAAAAGAAACGTTCAGTTTCTTTATTACTGTTCTTTGATTAAGCATGGAATGAAAATTGATTATATTTATGAATAACAACGTACGTAATCTGTGAATATAAATATATATTTGTACAGGCTGTCTCAAAACCGGAAGCTGTGAATTTACTGCTACTTTGGGGATAAAATTCCAGCTGGACCAATGGCACCCGTACGCCCTCTCGCGGTCCGCCGGAGAAGGTGCGCGTCTCAAACATTGACGATTATTAGCTCACTCGATTTTGGTCGAACAAAAAAAGCCTAAAATACATTTCTACTCGGAATTTCGTCCTGAATCTAGCTTTAAACGATCAACGTCGAGTTTTTCGAGACTCTGCATGATATTTACCCGCCAGCGGTTCTGATGAGCGTCCTCTTAACGGGAGTCGGAATGTTTTTCTCTTCGTTTATTTCGACCTTAGGCTCGATTAAAATGGTCGACGTGCCAGGCGAGTTTTCCGGCCTGAGCTTCGGCATTGCGTCGTTATTCTCATCGTTCGAGAGAGAGGTTTCACACGTTTCCTGCGATGGAATAATTATGATTAAAAATATGCTCATCCCAATATCATCGATATCCGATGTTCCCAACGTACTTTTTTATTTTCCACAGAAGCGACGCGAGAATTTCTTCTCGTTGTTTTCAAGTTGCTCGAATTTCCTCGTTCCTTCGGATTTTTGAGCTTTTTCACAGCCGCGCTCGTTCCCGACGATACCTTGCGCGTCGTTTTAGCGGACGTCGTCGTTTTCTTCACAAACGCAGACGTCTCGGTGCAACGATGGGTCATCAGTGAAAACTCTTTGAAAAATATCTTGTTGCACTTTTGGCAGTGATACGTTTTGTTCAACGCGTGTATCGTCTTGTGCGACTTTAGCTGCTTTCTGCTCGCGAAACTTTTGTTGCAAACATTGCACGCGTGGCTGATCTTGCCTCGCTTGTGAGACACCTTGGGATTTCCGAGTGATGAGAGAAGAAATAAATAAGTAAGCAGGCCTCGAATTTCGATGGAAAAAAAAAGGCATTTTTGGAGAGCTTCTCACCTCGTGTCTGCTCAGTTGCCATTTTTCCTTGAATGTCTTTTTGCAAATCCGACAGGTGAAACTCTTCGACGCCAAATTGTCGGAATGTGTTTGAAGGTGCGTCAGCATGGTCGTGTGATCATTGAACCATTGCTGACAGATTCCACAACGCGCTACGTTTTTCGCTGGATTTTCAACGTTCTCCCGAGGCTTTCGCTTCGAATTCGCCGTCTCGTTCGTCCCCGTTCCATCGCCCTCTGAAATCTGCAAAATCGATCAATAGCGTCCGTTTTAACCAATAGTTTCCTTGGGCTTTTTCATCTACAATCTACTATAAACGCTGCTTCGTCTTATTTCGATGGAAAACTCGATAAATTCCTCAAGTCCACGCACCTCGGAATATTTTCGCGTCAGGCTTTTTGGCTTTCGCGATACGCGAGCTTCTCTCGCTTCTCTCTCGGCGTTCAAAGCTTCTTCCTGTTCGACGCTCGCCGTTATCGGCGACATTATCGGCTGCTGTCCGTGTTCACTGAGCCTGTGAGCGGCCAGTCTTATGAAGAGCCCGAACGATCGGCCGCAAATTTCACACTTGTGTTTCTTGGGCTCGTGGGTACGCATGTGATTCGATAAGGCACTTTGTTGCGTACAAACCTGAAAGTTTCGGATGAGAAAATGAATATCGTTATCGTTGAATAATTTCATTTGCCATACTCGTTGAGTAAAATTCTAAATTCCTCCGACCTTTCCGCAAGTCGGACAAGCGAGCGATCTGGCATTGTCGACGAAATAATCGGCTTTCGTTTCATTGGTTTTCTCGTGAATCTGCGCGCTCGATTCGTTCTTTATCGTCGATTTTGCCGACGGATCTTCGGCATCGTGAAGCTTTTTGTGAACGTAGTACAATTCCGCGGTGGGAAAAACTCTGCAAGCAAAATCGTATACAAAATCGTGATAAAATCGAAGCGCGCGTTGATGCGACGTCAGTCCATTCGTCATTGTTGCGTGAAAAAGTTTACCTGTTGCAAATTGCGCACCACGTGTTCGTATCAATTTCAATGGACCCAGCGGTGTGATCGTGGTGTCTGTGATGCCTCAGCATTTCCGGACTGACGAATTCTCGATCGCACTCGTGACACTCCTTCACCGACTCTTCAAAGTCAAAAGTAACTTTCAAGTGGTCCGTCGCCTCGTGCTTCGCGAGCTCCTGGACCGTTTGAAATATCACAGAACACTTTGAGCAGGTATACTTTCGTGGACAAAACAGTTGCACGTGCTTCATCAAACTACTTTTTGTTCTGAAAAAAAAAAGCAAAATAAAAATCTAATCATCGGGCGAACGAAGGGTTCGTTTTTCAATTTTCTGCCTGCTCAATCGTAAAAATATCGATATTCGATGAAGAACATTTTCGTAAAACTATGTGATCCAGGGTGTTCGACTTTTCGTATGAATTTTTTTGTCATTTTCACTGCGGATAGACCGTCAGAAAGAAATATTTACCGATAATAACTGTTGCAGGGTGAACACCACCATTGCGAAGTGATTTTTGTTTCGGGTGTCAATTCCTTGCTATCTTTTATCGTTAAATTGCCGGTTAATACTTGTTCCAGTATGCTCGTGCGCTTATCTCTCTCCATTTTCGTTTCCTTGTCAGACGTCGGATGTTCCGTTAAACCATCGTCGATTGTTATGACTTCGCATTCGTCACCACCAGCCGTCTCAGTTTCAGGGAAGTTTGAGTTTGAAGTTTTTCGACGATTCGAGACTTTTTCCCCGAATTGCGGACCAGGCACAAGCACCGTATCGCCGAGGTCCTCCTTTATTTCAACCTCGCACGGCAGTTCCGTCAACGGCTCTGCGCAAGTGTTTGCGGACAATTGCGAGTCGTTCGTCACCCGTTTCATCATCAAAGAACTAGGTATGGGAACTAAAGGCGGCGGAGCACGCGCTTTTTCCTTACAAAGTTGTACCTACGATAAAATTTTTTTGAAAATGACCTTTTTTAGTACTTTTGAGATTTTTTTTGGAAACAATGTGCACCCACGTTTCGAGGCATACTAATTTCTTTTTTAGGAGGAAATAGTAACCGAGCAAAAGAGATCCGAGCGATGCAATTTTCTGCAGAACGCGCTTTGTTTTTCCTTGAAAAATTCTAGCTCGCGAGAACTTTGAGGTTAGTGCCAAAATTGTGAAAACTTACTTGACAAGGATCCGGAGAATTTTTCATGGCTTCCAGATACATCTCGACTGTTTTCAAATCTTTCAGAGTCAACAGCTTGCGATGCATGCTTTTGTATACACTCAGACAGTATTCTCTAAATTCGTACGCGTCATCAAGCCTTGCGGCACAAAATTGACATATTTTTTTTGGCAACGGATCCGTTTTGTACACCATAACGGGCAAACAGACGCGAAGTTTATTGGCGACCTTTCTTCTCAGACCCTCCTCTCCGAATATCGAAAACATTTCCGATTGTTGCTCCGAGCAAAGTCTGCACGAATTATCCCATTCTGACACAGCCATGGTTTTTTCAAAATCTTTATTCGAAATTAAAACTCTTCGGTTTTTTCGTGAAAAATCGCTTATCTCTGTAGCTCGAAACACTTTTGTTCAGTTCCGCGTGTATGATTCATAAAGATAACCGTTACAAAGTTGCGTGAATGAGGTTAGACGTCGTACGTAGACGATTATCGTGATTTTTTTCGAGATATTTCTTCTTTTTCATACTCATGTTCCTTGTCAACTACGGTAAAATTGTTTCGTTGAAACTTTTGCTCTTTATATATTCTAGATCGAAATATACAACGGTGAGATCGAACGATCAATTGACGGTAAATTCGCAAGTTTTTCAGGTTATATGCTGCGTGTCCACGACAACATTTCAACATCCGTTTATAATGAGCATACTTGGTGAAATATTAAAATTTTGTATTAAAATGTCGTGAACCATCGAGAAAAAGACGTGATTTTTGTGTTTATAACCGACAATGTATCGCGATAAGGTGTAATGACAAGTGATCATTAAGGTTTCAGGTACTTGAATCTCGAAATAACCACAAGAATGCGAAGAATAGATGATCAACTCGCACGATGGAAATCCTCGTTTGCAAAATTTGAACTTTGCCGAAACGCCATCTGTTGAAATGCGCGTGTACTCGCGGCTCCCGGAATGTCGATAAGACAGTCACGAGGTGCTGCCAACTAGCGTCGGTGACATGCAACAGAGCAACCTTCGCGGTAGCTGTTTTAAAAGTATTCTTTTTTACCCGCAAACACGCGAACAGTAGTGAAAGTGAAAACAATAATCGATAGGAAAGGAAACAAAAAAATCTTTGCAAAACTCGTATGTAGACGCATACGTATATATAATTTATTTGAATTTTTACATATTATCATTATCACGACAGTTTTTTAATCATCGTCGCGGCGGGCACTGGCAGATGTAAAATCGCATATCCTCGATTAAACACTGGCACGTGGAGGCAGTCTCTGCCCCGGAGTCGCAACGGTCGTTGCGGGTGGTGTTATAGTAGTCGTGATCGTTGATCCAGTTGCCCTTGGAATCGTTGATCTCTTGATAGGGAAGCGTCTCGCGTCAGCGGTTATCGCGCCCAGTTTGCCGCCGCTACCGACGCTGCTTGCGTTCGTCCAGGGCCATTGTACCGTGCGTATGAGGGTGTTGCGGAAATCCTCGGAAAACAGGCAGTAAATGTAGAACGTTATCGAGTAGTTCGTCATCTCGAGTAGATTGGCGAGAGCGCGAAAAACCTGTTTTACCAACAAACAATAAATCTATCATTATTACGCGAGCTCTTTATCATTACCCTCGGAGTGGCGGGAATATTTTTATTAAACGGAATGAGAGCAATTGGCCGATGCGGTATTACGCGGTTTCAATTACGGGTTTACCTGATAAGGATAAAGGCTCAGATTACCCTCGCTGAGCGTCACGTTCAGTATAACCATCGGGCTAACGCATACGAGAAACAAAATGCTCGTACTGCCTAGCAGCAACACGAGACGTCTTTCCTCAGCGAAAGTTCGCGGATCCTCTTCGTTGCTCACTGTCCTCGACAAGGTCATTCGTCTGCGGCGCTCGCACGAGTTTCTGTACACGATCATTATCCGAAGATTCAGACCGGCCAATAAAATGGTCGGAGCAACCTTGAATACAACTTCCAGAATGATTTTGTACGTCTGGAACGACGAAAAAATTGATTAAATGTGTATATTCCATTCCCTATCAAATGCCTACGATCGAGACTCCAACTTGGACAAGGAGCGATAGTGAGGTGTCAATACCAACCTGATAAAACACCGAATTGAGAAATCTCAGATTATCGCGTTTCTGATAGATCAACGGACCTCCAGGCGCCTCGAGGCAAGTCGTAACCTGGCCGCGAAAAACACTCGGAAGATAGACCAAAAACGTAGCTACCGGTATGAGGCTGACCGTTATGCGAGGAGGTCCGCAGAGTGGCCTCGTGTGTTGCCCAGGATGACAGACGCTCACGTAGCGCTCCACCGTTAGCGCCAGTAACATCATGACTCCTACACCTTTGAAATGAAGAGACTTACTGAGACAGAGAGACCTTGGGGCTGAGAAGAAAATTGAATATTCTTATCTTTATATCGAGAGAGGGAAAAAAAGATGGGCGATGATGAGGAGCAAAATTGACGATGGTACTTTTACCGAGACACCCATTGCCGAGAAAGAGCTCGAGATGAGCGTGATAGAACGCCTGGGGCCAATTGCTCCATCGTCCAGCCTCTCTGTGGATGACGATCCTCAGGGCGAACGGGATGCAGAACAATATAGCGAGCAGCGCTGCAGCCGCGTATCCTGTTATAACGTTGCAAATTCAAATGTGTATGATAAAAAATTTCACCGATTTTGAGAAATCGAAAAACTGCCCCACAAATATGTTGTTGAATAAAAAAAAAATCTACATATATTTTAGTACCGTGGGGTGAAAAGAGCCGAGAGGGAAAGAAGTGCAAAGATTAATTCAGCATCCGAAACTGGTACGTCAGAGTGCACAAGACACTGACGAGGGAAAACGCAGGTGGGAAATGCAACTTGAAAATAATAACGCAATTCCTCCGATAGATCCGTCATGGACTTGATACTTGAAAAATACACACTTTCCATTTTGAATCGAGTGTATTTGCAGCAACTCGATCCAGCAATGAAGCTCCCGTTATTGCGGGGATCAGGTCAGTTTTCCGGAGGCAATATTCTCCGGGGAAATCGGGGGGTTCGAGCGAGGCTGCTCGTGGAACGTAAGGAAAGTGGATCTGCGCTCGGGTTTAAAGGATTTTCCGCAGTATATGAGAGAGGAAAGTTCCATCGCGGAGGTGGAATATAAGGAGCAAAGTAGGCGATCAAAGAGGAGAAACGAATGTATACTACAGAGGATGAGGCGTGAGATCGCGGGTGTTACAGCGGGAGAGGTTCGTCGGATAGCTTTTTCTGCGATGATAAAGCAGGGTCAGTGTCGTAAAACTTTTATACACTCTCTCCCTTTCCCTCTCTTTCTCATTCCATCTCTCATTCGTCTCCCGATGCTCGTATACCTGCTCTATCTCCATTAAAACAAAATTACCGTGACCCGCGCTTTCCCGCCCGCGATCATCTTCCTGTGGCACAGAAACGCGGAAACATGAAAATTATCACCATTTCTACCACTTTTACCGCTCGATTCGCGTTCGCTCCATTCATTCCGATGGCATACACACCAGCGGGAGCCAACAACTTTTTAATCGATCCGTTATTCACAGCCTCCCGTTCTCGAATTCGTCATCTTTATCATCTCTAGCCGTGTAACGCATATATCCCTTCGGTTACCTGCTGTATTTTTGAAACGTAATGAAAAATTCCATAAAGAAATGAAATCGATGAAGAAATTTACTCTTTTACGCGTTCGCAATTATACGGGAGCCTGAAAAAACCGGTGATTCATCTGATCTCGTTGGGTCTCATTGGACGTCCGATAACGTAAAGTCTACCGAAGTATCAGGCCTGCTGAGCTCCGAACGACGCTTTTGATGGATCGCCACGTTTTTTTTTCTCTGTGCTTTTCGAGCGGTCGAGGTGGTTAATTGCGTGATGCCCACGTTGGTGGCTATGGCTTGTAAAAAACCGGGATACACGGGCGATAACGAGAGTCTGGCTGTTTGAAAGGATTTGTGCGTGTGTATCAAGCGAGTTGGTTGCCGCGCACGCGAGTCAAGAGTCCCGGGAATGTCCTGAAAGGCGTTCGCTCACCTCTCTCCAGCAGCGCCTCTTCACCCTGGCCAGATTTCGCGCGAATGAGGGAAAGCGAGAGTCGCAAACGTACACGGGGACGACGATGGCACACATAGCTGCGGTAAAATCGGGAGAATGATACCTGTTGAAACTGCATAGGCTCTCCACGTACGTGCGATAGTTTTCCCGCGCCCAAACGACTTCGTTTCGCGCATCACAAACTCGTACGGATCAAACAACGAAAAGTTACGATTTTCCTCAATTTTTCGATCTATTCCACCGTATATTTTTCAAATTCCACTGATTCTGCACTCAAAAACGCATTATTTTCCGCAAACGTCTCACGGTTATCTCCGAGGGGGATTTTGTTGTTGTGAAACGAGCGTGGAAATCGTTGAAAGTTCGAGGGGAGAAATTTTACGTTTGAAATAATCAACGACGAGGTTTTTCTTCGAAACTGTAATGCGAAAATTCGTACGAACGTATTGATTTTTTTTCCACTCCAACTGGGCGTATACACAAATGTCAAAGTTGGGTTTTATCGCTGTTTGCAGGTTTTTGTCAAGGACCGCCGAGAAAGGTGAATAAAAAAGTTTCGAGCCGCGTCCCTTGGTGTTTTATGTTTTTTCGAAAAATGTTTTTCACGGGAATGAAAGAAAAAGTTGTCGGAGTTCCCTGACTGGAGCAAGGAGACGATATGAGAGTCGTTTCTCGCTGGTTATTCTCTCTGTATACCGATGTTTCCTTCCGAATCTCGGTGAAATAAAGAACGAAGTTTAACCACACGGGGGTTGATTACCAGAGTTGCGTAAAACCTCCTCTCCTGTCAATTACGAGGGCCATACGACGCCCGATAGAACGGCCATAATCTACACAAAGACGCCTATACTCGGAGCATAGATAACCCGATAACAACGACGAATCAGCAGCTTCCGTCGCCTCGCGACGCGATCATTCTTTTTTATCCCTTTTTTTCAGCCATCTCCGAGGAACTTTGCGAGCGAAAAAAGCTGGCGAACCTCTAGGCGACGAGGACGAGGACGGTGCCGATCCTTCCGTTGGTCGGCGCGTCCCCGACGTGCCTCGAATCATCGTCACAATGACATGGAATTGTGCTGTGAATGGAGCGGAAAAAAAACTCGGTCCTCCGAGATAGAAAAATAAAGGGATGAGCGCAAAAAAAGTATGCCGAATTGTCCAATAATCGGAAATTCGTCTCGTCTCGTTCGTATCGGAGCGAACACACACACATTATTTTATACCTTGCTATCGATATCATTCGAGATAAAACTCGAATTGATATTGTTATGATTATGTATGTGGAACATTTGCATATGAAAACATGTACTTGTATTGGCAAGCAATGACGTCACGACCGAACGAAACTTTCCGTCCGGATGAATAAAAAATCATCACCGCAGATTCGTGCTGACTCTCGTCCTCCTGATCTTTTCTCCTACGAGAGGCTACAGTGAGTACGTTTGCATACAGAGTGCACTCGAATCTTAGTGCAGCGGACTAACCGAGTGCATATCTTATCCGCGGTCTTTGCGAGAACTCCAAAGTATATAACGTTGGCTCTATGGACCGCAAGAGAGATGCTGCGCAGGGGAAGATCGAGAACAAATCTAATCCGAGTCTCTTCTCGATCGTGCGGCTTGCGCTTGACGTCCTTATCGTTCTTGCAAATAGGATAATACAATCTCGATATATTCCCACAGGAACGATCCAACTCCCGAACTCTCCTTCCTCCCAGCGGTCGTCTTTTTATCTCTTGCTCCGTTTTTATTGTCATTACTTGAAATTTACTTTTTTTATTTCGTCTTCGTTCCACTCTAGCTATTTTTCTTTTCGTTCAACATACACGCGGACTGTAACGTTATGTGTTGCAGAAAAGGTATGTGCACGTGTAGAATTCGATTTATTTCACATTTTTTTTAACGCCGGAAATTATTGAGATCCGTATGTGGATTGCAGATCCATCCGAGGGACACTGGATCCGAAATGTGCGTTACAGCAGCAGCAGGTGTCGTTTTTTTTTTTTCGAAATCTGCTCTTGATCTCAGCTCGTGTATGTCGGGTATACAATTCACCGACCTTTATCCCTCAAGTCATACTCGAAAAAGCGATGGTCGCATATGAATTGCTCGATTACTGACTCTGCTATTCGGACTGTCCGAATCTTGGAGCACTTCCAAACTCTGTTACATGTAAACTTTGTATTCTTCTTTCTCTCTCTCTCTCTCTCTCACTCTTTTTGGATGTGAGAAAGATGATGGGATTTTCTCGCAATGTATATTTTGCAAACTCCACGACGCATTTACATCTGAAAAAATATTTGATGACTTTTATATTTTTTTCTACGAGAGCAATAAGCCATACGAAAGGTTGGACAGTTCTTGAATCAACTTGTATCAAGTTCGAATTTTTATTGTCCACATCGCATCATCAGTGTGATTATAAATAATTGACGTTCAATTGATTTCTTTTTTTCTCAATTTTTTTGGTGTCTTCGAGAGTATCTCCATCCGATGAGCAGGAGAACGTCAACAAGTTGGCCCAGTTTTCGAGAGATCCCATGAAGAGGACTAATATTTATTCGTACCCTTACATTATCATCCTCTAATTCGTAGAATCAAGCTGTTGTACAGCACAGCTGCGGAGGCCTGTCGAATCGCGATAGAGGATAAGCCGTATATAGCTATTTTTCTATATTTCTGTATGTCCTATCGATTCCTCTCTGGTTAGAGGGAGAACGAAGAGAAACCAACGTGAAGAATGGACTGGAATATCAACGATGAGCTGAGAAAAATGAAATCGACATAAAGGAGTCGGAAATCTTGTATTTTCTCTTCCTCTCTTCTTCAATCTCAATAAGTACTCCACGGGTTACTTGATTGGTCACAAACGGACGCTGGATGGAATGAAAAATTCTGTGAGATTTATAATACCATTGGACAAAATATTTTAAAACTTTTGGCAAGCCATGTTTCTGCTTTGCTTGATATTCCTCCTCTTTTCTTTCCTGAATTCCTTGTGAAACGAAACCCACCCCTCAACGTTCAACAGAAAATCTCTCTTCACTCTTGTTCTTTACGCATTTTCATGAAAGAGGAAAGTATAAAAACAAAAAGAAGATGTACAACTCCTTTTCGTGACGAGAAACATAAGAAGAGGGACCTGCTGCTGGTGCTTCAGGGGCTTGGACTCAAGCGCTAGTCGCCTCTGAGTTTCGGAGATGGCTATAATTTTCGACACCACTTTTTCCGAGATACGCCGAGAATTTTGGGGCAAGAAGTAAATAAACTCACGAATGACATGTGTGACAAATTTCATATGTCATTCTATATACGTCGTTGGAACGTGGTCAGAATATATTTTCTCTTTATCTTATCTCTTCTCAAAATTTGCTGAAAAAATTGTTTTTATTTTAGTATTCTGGGCACGGTTGAAAAATACTCGTACGCGAGCACGTACACATGTACGCTTTGGGTAATTAAAGAAAATTATCTCGCGAGCGAAGCGAACCCTCGAGAGTTAAATAAAGAATCTAAAAAATCGGAAATTATCGTGGTCATAATTTTTTCTTTTATCCAGAGACACGTATACACATTTGTCGTCCGAACTATTCGTTTTGCACATTCATCCGGCGAATCAACGCAGCTTCACATACGTAACAGGTGTGCAGAGATTGTCGATCAAGAGAGAATGCACAGCGCTTCGAGAGATAATAACAAATGTCCCGCAAAAAGCCCCTTCGAGCACCATCGTCGATCCGCATTTGCAGGAAACGGTGGATCAAAAAAAAAGGAGAGAACAAAATGGGATCGCGGGTAACTCGATGCATCGTGACGCAATGAATATATGTATGTGTACTTAATACACTGTCGTACAGCGCCTCCTTGGACGGAGGATTTCAAAATCCAGCATCCAATTGCCGGTATAAATATATATATATATATACACAAAATGTGTATCGTCGCGTTGTAAGCGTATACATCGCGACGTCAACGCGAAAAAAGAGGAGCTTTCGAGGTGTACAGCGGTGCAATGTGCTGAACACGAATCGCATGGTTTTATTCCCGTAAACTAATTATTTCAAGGAGAAACCAGGGATTTTCGATAAAAATCGTTTTTTGCGTTTTCCGGCCAAAATAATGAGTTTACACGGAAAATACGCTGATTTTGGGATCAATTTTGATTTCTGAATAATTATTATTCCTCCAGTGGTTATTGGATAGGAAATCTCCCGCTGAGCACGAATCGCATGGTTTTTTACCCGTAAACTAATTATTTCAAGGAGAAACCAGGGATTTTCGATAATAATCGTTTTTTGCGTTTTCCGGCCAAAATAATGAGTTTACGCGGAAAATACGCTGATTTTGGGATCAATTTTGATTTCTGAATAATTATTATTCCTCCTGTAGTTATTAGAAAGGAAATCTCCCGCTGAGCACGAATCGCATAGTTTTATTCCCGAAAACTCATCATTTCAAGGAGAAAACAGTGATTTTCCATAAAATTGAATAATTAATATTTCTCCTGTGTTTATTGCATAGGAAATCTCCCGCTGAACACGAATCGCATGGTTTTTTACCCGTAAACTAATTATTTCAAGGAGAAACCAGGGATTTTCGATAAAAATCGTTTTTTGCGTTTTCCGGCCAAAATAATGAGTTTACGCGGAAAATACGCTGATTATGGGATCAATTTTGATTTCTGAATAATTATTATTCCTCCTGTAGTAATTAGAAAGGAAATCTCCCGCTGAGCACGAATCGCATGGTTTTATTCCCGTAAACTCATCATTTCAAGGAGAAAACAGTGATTTTCCATAAAATTGAATAATTAATATTTCTCCTGTGTTTATTGCATAGGAAATCTCCCGCTGAACACGAATCGCATGGTTTTTTTACCCGAAAACTAATTATTTCAAGGAGAAACCAGGGATTTTCGATAAAAATCGTTTTTTGCGTTTTCCGGCCAAAATAATGAGTTTACGCGGAAAATACGCTGATTTTGGAATCAGTTTTTTTTTAATCCTTCCAATAAAAAGTTTATGAGGAGATGTAGATCGAAATTATCGAAATTATCGAAATACGACGTTGTAAAGAAATATGAAAATACTTAAACACAACGTAATCTGTGATTTATTTTCGAATCTAAAAATTGCTTGCTTTTCACCATTTGCTACTTATGCCGAATTATAATGCGTTCTGTAGGGGTCTATACTTATTTCAAGATAGATCGCTGCAGCGCGAAGATGCAGCCGGTCTCTCGCGTCTCTTATCCCTAGTCCGCATATAAAACAGATATATATTCAGCGGCAACGTGAGAAGGCGCGCGAGATACAAGACGTGCAAGCGACATCTAGCGGATAGGAGCAGACACATCCATTATGTATCATAGCCTACCAACCCCCGGAGCTCACTGCGCGTGCACATACCCATGCGCACCCACACATAATAATATATATACACATATTCATTCCAGGAGCACGTATTTTCCGCTCGCCATGGCGTTGCTCAGACACCCTGCTCGGCCACCTGAGGAAAAAGAAGACGCGGGAGAATGTACCTTATGGCACGCGAGAAAGGTGATGGCAGATGCATATATGTGTCTATTTATATAATCATATATACATTTATATATATGTATATATACAAATGTACGTATATAATATATGTATATTCGACGTGCAGTCGCGTCGCGTTTTTTATAGCTCCCTCTCGCGCGTATGCGGATGTACACGCGTGCAATATTACGCATCCGCGATCTGCCGCAATGAAATCGCATACGTCAATATATACATATATATAGATATATAAAATCGTACATCCGAGCGGATGTCTTCGATATTCACTCGATGTTCTCTCAACCTCCATAAATTCGTATATTCTCGCTTCGCGATGCAACGTGGTGGGGGACTACCACGTTGCATCGCGCCGCCATGTATTATTTCTGCATTGCTCTACTGCATCCTGTCACATCGTCTTTGAGATGTATTTTCAAGGATTTTGCGTGTACATTATCGTCTTGTGGATGCGCGAACTCTGTAGCTGAAAAATAATGTGTCATCGCCGCTACATACGCAAACGTCCAACTGCATCCACTTATATTCGTCAGCAGACTCTACCGCGATCGACGATGGATTTTTCTTTCGCAAAGCGAGGAAGAACAAAGCTTGCATTCTTTTTCAATCTCATTGACGATGTAGAATGGAATATTGGCGATGGACAAAATATCCGATAAGAGTAAAATTTTTTTGCTCTTTGATAATGCGGTGTTTAATTGCTATTATTGTTATTATTGTAAGATCTTCGCTGTACCACTTGATCGCGCCGCCAAAAGCGTTTCCGACTTACCTCTCATGTAAATGTATGCTGTTCCTCTCATGTTTCGTCTGGTGAGTACAACGAGATTGAGAACATTGCCGATAATACCGAGGCAAAATATCGCCGGCAGTACGATTCCGTAACTGACGCGTCTCAGCGATGCTGTTCGCGGATCCTCGAGAACTTCGAGGTCTTCCGGTAGCAGGCACAATCGCGATATGTCAACGTCACTCGCATTCGGAGTCTCGGTCATTTTGCTCGGAGCTCTAGTTTCACTTCCTCTTTCTTCTTCTCACCCTCGGTCTGTCTTTTTCATTCTCATTTATCGCAAATTTTCGCCGGGCTTTGCAGAAACATACAAGCGCGCCGATTTCCCGACCAAAACTCGTCACGTGACGATACCACAAATCCGTCGTTTCGCGCGTTTCATCTTTGCACTTTCCTTCGAATTCTCCGTATCTTTTTTCGTGTTTTGTTTTTTTATCTAATCTCTATAATCGCGCAAAACCGCGGACTTTGGTTTTTTTTGCACAGTTTTTCCGTCGCGCGAATCTCGTCATCTGCGTACGGCTCTCGATAGCGAATCCCTCGGTGGCCCTGCCGAAGAGATTCTCGCGGTGGCTCGTCTCGAATAATACCGATTTTTTCATCCCCAACGTCTCATCGGCGACTCTTTGCTCCGTTGCTGTCGGACGGAAATTCCCCGCGACGACGCGCGGCGTCGCACCTTCCTCGATCACTGACACGACCATCAAACGCATCCTCGATTTGCTCGACATTCGTTGGTCCACTTTTATTGTCGCCCGCTACGTATGTCACTCCGTTCGCTTGATATACGCACACATAAAAACATTTATATATATGTTATGTTCGTAAAAACAAAAATTACCCAAAGGTTATTTAAATGGCAAATGAAAATCGGGATTTGGGCTTGTTTTCAATGTCAAAATAAATGTTTCTCAAAGTAGCCATTTTTCGGTGCATCGGGAAGTAGAAAAAATCATATTTTCGCATGTATTCATGTGACGGAAAAAAGGGGATAGACAAGGATGGAAAATCAAGACTCGAAAACGCGCACTCGATACAATAATTTGGTAAATATTCCTCATCGCGATTATCCGTTCCATTCGATCCGCATTTTTTTACGTATTTTACGGTTACGGTATTTTTTTTTGCCGCTCGTTTGAATTGGAGAATCGCTCGTCGGTGTAACCGATGAGTTGCCACTTATTTCCCCATCGTTGCCATCGAATGATAAAAAAAAATGAATTTCATGCGATATTTGCTGATAGGTTTGCTCAATTTTCATTTGCATGAATTAAATAAGTTATACAGCGGAGCAGGGAGTATAACTCGGAGATATGGTAATGAAGAGCGCGTGTAGATATTCAAAGATGGTCGTTGACGCCCTGACGCGGGCTGATAGCGTTGGATATACCGTGTGTATTATAGGAGGTATAATATACCTGGCGAGCATGCTTCCATCGTGGCTTTCACTCTACTCTTACACGCACTCTCCCATAAATAGCGTCTATATAAATAATGCGAGTATTTATTATTATATATACGTGTGTATACGTATGTACGTGTACATGTGTACGTAATAATTCCAGGCGGGCGCGAGTACAAGCTACCCCTTCGGTTATACACGGAGAATCTTTCGTAAACGAGTCACGATTCTCGCATCCCCGACATTCGATCTCCACCGCAGTTTTAATAGACGAGCCAAGACGGAATGGAAAATGCATGAGAGAGAAAGAGAGGGAGAGAGGAGGAGGAATGGAGATGAGATGTAGTGTAAGTGGCAGAGAAATTACCATACCAAGGGCGTTGTCGTTGTCCTCACCCTCGTTCAAAGTTGCCGACGAAAAAAACGAAGGATGTACCATCGGCTTGAGAAGGGAGGAAAGGCTGATTTTATTGGAATAAATGTCTGTATTTCCAAAATTGTCTCGAGTATATTATTAATATTTATGAACGCTCCGTGAAAAATCAACGGTGCGCATCATCACACGGGTATCTTTGACGTAATTTTGTCATTTTTTCAACGATCGTTGCTTTGATAATATTCATGAATCGACGCAAAAATCATATTTCACGCGCGCGAATTATTATCGTGAATATTTTAGTATTCAAGAGGTACGATCTTCCGAAACGGAAATGGAAAAGAAGACATCAATCGCATCTGAGTCGGAAAAAGAATGTTGAAAATGCTCACGAAAAAATATAAAATCAATGCAAAAGAGATTTTCCGAATTGCCATTTCATCCCTTATGTATATCATGAAAACATCATCAGGATCCAGTTTTGGGACATTCTGTACACTGTTGGTGGCTCGGGTGGATACAGACTGAGCTTGATGACTGATGAGAAAGATGATTGTGTATGGACGGAGGCTGAGAGTGAGAGACGAAAGAGGAGAATAACTCGCGCGTGCGGGTGAGTCCAAACGACTTATGGCTTGTGTAATATACGTATATATGTGTATGTAATATACATGTAATACATAGGCATCGTTTTCTGTTAGCTACTCCGTTACAGAGCCACCGAGCTGGCTCCAGTTGGCTCTTCCAGGATATATACGTGTACAATAAACTCGCATCCCCCTTCTTTATTGCATCTTCGTCGTCCATGTTCGTTATCTACCTCCCATCATCTTTCATGCGCAACTGACGGGTCTTTGCTGATGACTCTCGCTGTCATACGAGCGCTCACCGGAAATCAGCCTCACAGAACCGCTGCTCGAGAGGCCATTCGTGGACCGCGCGGATGCAACGGTCGTTAAAGCCCATTAAAGCGAAGCTACAAGCTCTGTAACGTTAATGACGATTCAATTATTTCGGTCGACATTATCGTCACAGGAGCATCATCTTCGCAGTCATTCGTTATGTAAAACGCTTCGGTGCTTGTACGAAAAGTTTTTTAAACACGCGTTTCTATTAGAATCTTTTATCGTTGGGCAACGTTTCATTGCAAAAAAAGAACTCTAATCGGCTTTGCAGGACATGAAATTCTCAAATGAGAAATTTTATACTCCGAGCCAAGCCCGTGAGCGAATCAGATTTTTTTTAAATACTCACGTCGTGATTTCTCTTTTAATAAGCTTTATCGTTTATTCGTCTTGGAAAAAATGCAGAAAAAGTAGCTTAAAAAAGAAACCCTCTGGGGCCTATGTATTATGCGTCATCGGGGGACAGCGACGATAAACGTTTAACTTTCGTGCATACGCCGCACATGGGAGGGCGCCCGCGAGTGCTGTGTTTCGCGATGAGATTTATTTCATCGTTAGAGCAGCTCTTCTAATAACGAGAAACTGTCATAAACGTGTACATAAATGTGAAAAGTGTTGAACGAGAAAGATTGCTCACGTGGCTTTATCCCCCTCGCTCTTTCGCGCGGGAGATCGCGGTCGCAGCATCCTATGCCTCTCTCTCTCTCTTTACATATGTACCATACATGTACAAATATGTAGTTTGATAATGGAGATTATGTAGCATGTATGCGGCACATGTACAGCGATAACTGTCGAGTATAACAGATATATGGTATATATATACCGTCGGACGCGTGTATATCGTCGTTCACCATCCGTTAATTAAATGAAATTTATAGCTCGTTGCTCTTGGTTTGGTGAAAAACGCGAGCGGAGAGTCCTCTCTCCGCCGCGCGCCGTGGATGACGCTTGCACCCTCGTTTCACCACCGCGTGGACGTGCAATGCTCTTCCGTATGCGCGAGTACGCAGTCAGCCAGCGGAAACACACGTACAGGGCGTCCCAAAATTTCGATGTTGAGAAATTTCAGTTGGATTCAACGTGAAACTTTGTGTACAAATGCATTCTAGCATTTTTTTCGTACGACCGAAACCTAAAGAGTTATCGATTGCCAAAGTCCGAGCCAATCGGACGCGCGCCCTCCCTCACGCTCCAGCGTCCTATTGGTCCAGCTATTTTTACCGATAACTCGAAGGGGATTCGTCGAATCGAAAAGCGTTCAAAGACTTTTCGTCTTGGAATTTCATCCCCTATGTGGCACTTAATTATCAGCATTCATTTTTGAGACATCCTGTATGGTGCAGGCGGCGGCACGGGAGGATACAGACACGGTTGAGTTTCCCGAAACGTTATCACGCTCAACGGGATTCGAGGTCGCGATCTACTCGCGATTTGCTCTTCCTCGTGTTTCGCCGCCGCGAAAATTCGTTATTTCGTTTCGTCCCAGCGGTCTCAATGATAATTATGTGGAGTTGAATGAATTCGAATTGTTAATTCAAAAAAAAAAAGGAGGATGCTGTGCAACGAGGGAAACGGAGCGCAGATGCGATTCCTGCGCAGCGGAACACGTGTATATTTTTCACGTTTCCATTTTCATATGGGGATGGTTGCTGGTATGGAAGTTTTATGGGGTTCTCCTTCTCTCTCTTTCCCTCTCGATGGTATGCGAATGGTCGTGTGTCTGGCGGTTATGAGTCACGCGCGAGCGATTCTCCCGAGAAAGAACGATTCGACACGTTCGATTTACACGTTCGAGTATCACCTCGCGGAATCTCTCTGGCAGAGTTATATAATACTCGAAGAGTACAAAGAATTCCTTTTCCCTCGCAATAAAACGCCTCGGGAAGGAAATAGAAATTTCGCTATATCGCGCGATCTCGCGAGAAGGAAACGGGGCATTTACTCATTTATTTCTCTCATGAACGATTTGAAACAAAAAAAAAAAAGAGCTGGAAACGCACGTGCAGCGAGCGAAACGGAATAAAAAACGGAGCGCGAAAACGTGTGTGTACGGAAAAAGTTGATTGAAACACAGAGGCGGCGATTCGCCAAATCGAATCCGCGGGATATGCGCGCGGATAATCTTTTTGTAGATCCAATTTCGTCCTGGCTTTGCCCCTGGATTTCGATGAATCTCATTTTGCCTTTGCCATGTGCTCGCTCGTCCCTTTTCGCGGTCAATTTTATTTCCCTCTGTTTTACCGTAATTCACTGCAATTTACCCCCGAGTCTCTCGATAAAACAACAACAAAAAAATGTGTACATCTTCGTTGTACAGCAATTTTTCATCGAAAGATTAGCGAGCATTGAAAAATACGTTATTATCCATGAAATTTATTTTTCTGTATTTTATTTCACAGTTTCTGCATCGTGCGAAAAACGCAACCGTATCGTCTCTCGTTCCCTTCTTCCCCGTTCACATCCGGCGTATTTGACAAATGTGCGAGTATGCATTTACGTTACGGCGATAAATAACGCGTCTTTGGCAGCGCGAAAAATGACACGAGGAGAATGCGATAAAGATAACGATGCTCGTACGGAAATGGAAATGCGAAATGAAACTATTCTCCGTCCCGCAGCCCTCTGTCGGGCTTTTCGCTCGCTTTTGCCTCCACCGGCATTGAAATTAACGTTCCGGGCAACGAATAAGCAAATTGCCACTCGCCAAAGTTATTTTCTGCTGGAGAACACACACGCGGATGAGAGAGGCGGAGAGAGAGAGAGAGCAAAATGCCGAAGAATACCAAAAAGCGCGGACGCGTTCTTGCTCTCGTTTTATCACTTCGGTCCCGTAATTTCGACGAGGGGGAGCCACGAAAGTACGAGAAAGTACTTTCACATATATAGGACATGCCGCGCGTGTATCGCACGAGTAAACTTCCGACGATGAAAAACGACCTGTTTTCGACGATCGAGCAATGTCGATTTATCGAGAATCTATAAATATTCATCACGAGGAATTTAATATTGCACGAAAATGCGAAACGTCGAGCGATAACAGAAAAATATGTATGAATATACGGAGGCTCGTGAAAACGCGCGCGGTTCTTTGACTCGAACAATTTGTCACGCTATTTGCGGAGGATATGAAGAAATATTTCGCGACGAATTTGCCAATTTTCATGCACGAGCGGAATGATTATTGATCGATGTCTCTGGTTTTTACCGATAACGATGAGCGTCGACGAGCACGACGGAGCGGGAGGACCAAATATCCGGATAAAAGAGATTATTCTTGCGATAAGATGAGTCTCGATTTTTCTACCGCAAAAAAATCTCGCTGTCGGCTAAACAAGCGTTTCTCTCGATAAATGCTGAATCGCTGCCAATTAACATTTACCGGCATCATCCTTGCGCGGAAATAAATCCAATTATCCTTTTTTTTTTGATAATCTCGCGAAGCTTTACGATATTGTTGACTGATTAATTGAATAAACACGATATAATGCGGTAATGATCGTATTATACCGTTTATATGTACACTTGCGAATGAATGATGAAGCAAATGGAAACTAATTACCCGCGCTATAATTACTCAGGCCGACGCGAATATATCGCCTCGCGCGGACGAGCTAAAGTTACATAGAACACGCGTTGGACACGCGCATAACTCAAAATTTCTCTCGCTCTCCGTCGAGTCGAATCGCAAGCGATGGACCATGTCGTTTCGAGCGGAATGGCGGAATTAAAGATAGGAATCACGATTTTCGATCGAGATTCAGGCCCTGCACTGGCGGGGCGCGTGACAAAACGAACTTCCAAAAAAAATACGATTCGATCGATAGGAAAATTTCGATTTTCCTTTCTTTCGAGAATGGCACAACTAATGGACCGACTGGGGTTTCGTCAGCCAACGCGGAACCCTGGCAAAAAGTCGTTAATCCTTTGAACGTTTTTCGAACGTCGATCTTTTCATCGAAAAAAAAAGAAACTACGTGCGAGAAGCGATTTCATTTTCCATCGCTATCGGTAATTCTCGTCGTCGGTGTAATACGCGCGTGTTTTTGTTAAAACCGTCGGCGACGTTCGCGACCATTAAATTGTCAAGCGGCGCGAGGCAATAAAATCTCGTCGTTAACGCGGCGTTTTCAGCGTGGAAATGTATATACTTTTTCGAAAAACGTTTTATGTCGTGCAAGATCGATTCAATCAGCGTTACCGGATATGACTTTTTCCTCTCTCTCGAATTTACATATTTTTACAGTACACATAGATTATTTTTTTGGAAAATGTTATTTTTATTTTTCACGCTATTTGAAAAAAAAACTTTTCGACGAAAACTACTATTTTAATTGCTTGGTGTACATTTTTTACTTTTTTAAGTTTTAAATCTGGTACGCATAGATATTTTTTTTTATAAACTTATGCAGAATTTTGTATGCGGACGTGTCAGCCATACAATCACCGTCGAATCTTCATCCCCTAATCCCATTCCTTATTTTCCTCGTCTTACTTTCGCGGAGCGTATACGCTTTCCCGGCCCTAAGATTCTCCCATTTTTCTGCCCAAGAATCGTGTAGGTTTTTCATCGCCGTGCGATCCGCGCGGTGTGGTACGCGATTCAACGTAAAATTTCCCTCCTCGTTTCGTTTCTTTTTTCAATCACGATCCATCGGGCGTCCCGGAGAGCTCGTCATTCGCGTCCTTATGTCTCGCGCGCGGTCGTCGCTTCCGGAGCGAGAGACATCCAGGGATCTGGGTCACACATCCACACGCGATCGACAGTCGGCGACGCGTCGTCGAGATTCAACAATGGACCAAGTCGAACGGCGATATTGCGATATATGCGTTCGACGGATTGGAAAACATTTGATAAACGCGCGTCACTCGTCTCGGAAACGCGCGCGCGCGCGCGGTTCTGTAATCCGATTTGCCGGGAATAAAGCTCGACTTCCGTGGCAGGGAAAGTTTAAATTAATACACATATATACAGCGATATAAATTCGCGCGGTGATTACCATATTTTATTTCACCGTTTTTTTTTTCGCGACTCGCATTTCCGGACGGGAGACGCAGCGAGAAAAGTTTTGATCGGATGTCGCGGGAGGGCGAGGGACACGAGTGACCCATTTTTTTCATCCCTACAAGTTATGGTTTTTATAAAACGAATGAATATTTATTCGCGCCGACGTCGTCCCCCGCTGACACAAGCTTCGTTTTATCTCTCCCGATAATGTTCGATTGATCGATGATAATCGTTTTGGCCAACTTTGCACGGAGCTTTGTGGACGAGAACATTTATCTCCCTGCTGTATCAGAGGTTTTTTTATATTCTTCCTTTTCGATAAACGCAGGCTCCCCGCTTGTATCCGTCGGAGAGCACGCGGACGTTAAGCGCTCTAGACGATTCGGGATACCGCGCGCGGATGTCGAGATTTATACCGAGACGTCGCTCGCGAATCATCATTTTTCCGTGTCAATAGAGCCAACGTAATTGTATCGAAAATCGAGGAGAGAGCGCGTGCCTCGTTCGTGCGCAAAAACCGCAGGGCCTGAAATTCGCTTCGCTGCTCTATCGTGACTTTCCGATCTCGACTCGAATCCATTCTCGACCCTCGTTATCTCGTTCTCAAACCCCCAACCCCTCATCGCCCTTTCGCCCTCTTCCCTCGCGTTTCGTTTCTCCATCGCGATATCAATCTTACCTCTACGAGCGTTTCATTACAATCAAAGTAACGCGGCGCCGAAGCGGCCTCGTGAATCTCTTTTCGTACGACGAGGGAAAAACGCGCGTACGCACGTGCGACGACAAAGTACAGCGCAACTAGGGTCTCTCGTCGCTCGGTGCGACGTCGAGTCGCGTTTAATTTCAATTTCCCAGCGGACTTTGCGGTTCAACGTCGCGCGGGATCGAATCACGCGACGAGTCGCGTTTCCCGCCGATGCCGACCGCATCGCGGCGAAAGCACCCTCATTATCGCGAGAATTTCAATCATTCGACGACTTGCATCTCGGATTCTTCGTCCGAGGGGACGAACATGAATTTTCGTGTGTCTTCTTTTTCCTTCGATTTCGTGAATCAAAAAACGCTTTTGCGCGATGGTACCGCGGGAGGAAATAACGGACGGATAAAAGGGAGAACGAGAGAATGCAACCGCGCCGGATACCCTCGATGGGGTTGTTGCGCGAGAGCGCTGAGTGCGTGCAAAACTGGTCGCGTCTCAGCGTCGACTGGCGCACTCCGGTGGCCGTCGTTTTCGTCGCCGGCACCTCATCCTGGCGCTCGGGACCGCGAGTTGAACGAGTTTAAACGCGATGAGAGGGTGAGAGAGGAGGAAGGCGCGATTATGTACACACACAAGGGTGTACATACGCGATACGAATCAGAGGGGCGTACCTCGAACTATCTGGCCACCCAGAGGGTTTACGAGATCTGCCCTCTCGCGGCTTTATCAGTCGCGCCGCGATGTGCACGATTGCGAGACGGAGAACACACACGCCAACCTCGCGTACTCATCTTCGGATTTCCTCGCGTAAGCGCCTGCGTCAAAGGACCCATACTCTTCCACGAGAGCTTCGGGGATTCGAACACACTCTCCTCCTGGGTGTCCCGCACCGCCACCCGCTCTCCGGACTTTGCCAACGTCTTCTCGTCCTTCCTTCGATCATCTTCCCGATGGTTGCGTTCGGAGATCTCGCGAATTAATTGGAAATCCCTCGCAGAGCCCACACACACATGTATCTTGCGATTTGTAATACTCAATCTCCTCCACAGCCTCCCGTATCGTCGCGCAACAAAAATACAACTTTTTTTGCGTTATTTCGGTACGGGCGAGAAAATTGTAAACTACGCGCGTCTTTGAATCAAAGATATATTTTCTGAATAATCGGGGGGATGAAGGATGAGTGATGGAACACATCGGGACTTTCCTTGGAATCTTTAAACGTCCATTATACGCAAAAAGCATGCAGAACCGATTTACTTGCGGTTTTTATACGGAAATGGATAGAATTGAAAAAATGCTTCGTTCGATCGTTCTTCATACGATAATTTCATTGTTGGAAAATATTGTATTTATATCGTTCGCCAGCTGCGACCATAATTCTCCGAGGCAATTATTTCGCGATTCATTTTCGCACGCGCGCAAAAAAGGTAGCTTTATCGCAGTCGCGCTCGTCTCCGGCTGGGAGAGGTAATCTGGGAAAATGGAATGTGTTTTTTTGCCGGAGATTTCGGGTCGGAAAAAAGTCGAAATGCGTTTATCGCCCGTACGGAATCACAACGCAAACCCAACTTTTTCTCGTGGGTCCTTATCGCACGCTTTCTTTTTTCTTTCTATCCGAACCAATCGTCTTTTCAATACGTTCTCTATCTCGAGGTAATGCCGAGCGATACATATTTATGTGTAAGATATGCAGGGAATGTTTGAAGAGGATCCGATCGTCATGGGAGCGTAAATGAATAAAAATGTAAAGTCAATGTAGAAGAGGCGAAAAAAATACAGGGCTCTGTGCGATGCTGATCGTTTCAGCTCGGAAAACGCTTGAGGGGACAGTCGGTCGGAATTTGCGAGTATGGCGAGGGTCAGGGTCGCGAAATCCGTGACGAAAGAATAATGCCACGATTGCTTGGCTACATATACATATATTTTGATCTGTCAAAATTCGGCAGCTGTCAAGTTCAAGCAATAACAAAACACACGCTTGCATCAGAAAGAAAAAGTTGCGAGCCCTCGAAACCAATTTTGAGGTTTCTGGAAAAGTAGCGAAAAATGAGTCGAAATTTTTTTTTTCTTCAAATTTTCAATCTTTCGGGACTTTATCCGATGGGAAATTTCCCGCTGAGTACGGAATACACCGACTTTATCGCGAAAACTCGATATTTCAATGAGAAAATAGTAATTTACCGATAAAATTCGTATTATTGCATTTTCGGACGGAAATATTGGGTTTTCGATGAAATACCGATGTGTTTTGTAATCAGTGGGAAAAAATACATTGATATAGACAATTAAAAATAATTTTTGAGGTCCAAAATTTTTCGCCATTTTTTGCCGAATTGAGTTGGTTCACTAAAATGTTTGCCATTTTTTTTTCGTTTGAGATAGATTACCCAACATGTGCTTATTCTCTTCACAATTATCGAGGCTTCAAAATGCCGTTTGGTTTGTCAAGATATCTTGATTTTTCGATTTATGGCAGATTTTCAAAGTAAGACCACCGATTTTCGCCAATTTTCCCATACATACCCCTTTGCGTTTTTTTCGCCGATTTTCAACACCGATTTTGAGGGTGAAGCAATTTAGCTATCGACATTTTACTTTCACCGTTCTTTAAGTCTACTCGAGAGCTTTTCAAAACACCCCCAAAAAATGTATATAGCACAAATAGACACAGAGTTATGAGCACTTGAAATTTCGACTTTTGGGCGATTCTGGAAAAGTAGCCAAAAAATGACGAAAATTTTTTTTTCCGAATTTTCGATAGTTCAACAGCCTGTTTCATCGCAAATTTTCCGCTGATTACAAAACTCATCGAGTTTTTCGCGAAAACTCGAAATTTCAATAAGAAAACGCAAAAAAACCATGAAATTCAAGGAAAAACAAAACAACATCGGAAAGCAAACGGAATTTCGCCACGAAATTCATTATTTTTTCACCCACCAGTCAGGGGACGAATGAAAAAAACAATCGCGCGATATTTTTTCAATCAACGATCAACTTCCAGACCTCAACTTTTTCTTAGAAGAATACACCGTCGAGATGAAAGGGATCCTTCTAATAAAAACTTGATGAGGAGATATATATCGAAATGATCGAAATATCGAAATATCGCATGCTTTGTTGTCGTTTTATTCGTTTCGTGATTGGTCGGTGATGAGCGTACCCGCGAAATTCATGCGAAGCTGTATTCGCGCGGTTTTTTATGCTGTTTTTGTCAGTTGTCGACTTGTGACATTAATTGCGCTTAGCAAAGGTTATAGTTCTACGATAATTCATTCCGTGAAAAAGAAATCATGCATATCAAGTAAGTAAGAGTGCTATATTTCACAGTTCAATTTATATTGTACTGAGAGAAAATGAGAGATAGTCCGGGAGAATGAAAGTGAATTAACTAAACTAGCATTTCTTGCACATTTTTTCAAGCGAAAATTTTTCTCTCTTGCACATTAATGTTTTATAAAATTTACAAGAAATGACTCTTCGATCAGACGATCTCGCGAGAAGCGCTTTCCTTCGAAGTAGTGGCAGATGAAAAGAACGATCGACAACTCCATGAAAATTAAACCACGCGCAGAGGAAGCGACTCTGAGCAATTTGCTTCTATTCCGGTTTTCGGAAATTTAGTTTCAGAATTTTGTTAGCGCAGCTTCCGGTCCAGCGTGAGATCGGCGAACGAGAGGAACGATCGACAACTCCATGAAAATTAAACCACGTGCAGAGGAAGCGACTCTGAGCAATTTGCTTCTATTCCGGTTTTCGGAAATTTAGTTTCAAAATTTTGTTAGCGCAGCTTCCGGTCCAGCGTGAGATCGGCGAACGAGAGGAACGATCGACAACTCCATGAAAATTAAACCTCGCGCAGAGGAAGCGACTCTGAGCAATTTGCTTCATTTCCGGTTTTTGGAAATTTAGTTTCAGTTTTTTCAGCACAACTTCCGGTCCAGCGTTCGATCGGCGGATGAGAAGAACGATCGACAACTCGATGAAAAATTAACCATGCGCAGAGGAAACGACTCTGAGCAAGTTGCTTCTATTCCGGTTTTCGGAAAATTTGTTTCAGAATTTTCGTGGCGCAGCTTCCGGTCTAGCGTGAGATAGGCGAACGAGAGGAACGATCGACAACTCGATGAAAATTTAACCACGCGCAAAGGAAGCGACTCTGAGCAATTTGCATCTATTCCGGTTTTCGGAAAATTAGTTTCAGAATTTTCGTGGCGCAGCTTCCGGTCCTGCGTGAGATAGGCGAACGAGAGGAACGATCGACAACTCGATGAAAATTTAACCACGCGCAGAGGAAGCGACTCTGAGCAATTTGCATCTATTCCGGTTTTCGGAAAATTAGTTTCAGAATTTTCGTGGCGCAGCTTCCGGTCTAGCGTGAGATAGGCGAACGAGAGGAATGATCGACAACTCGATGAAAATTTAACCACGCGCAGAGGAAGCGACTCTGAGCAATTTGCATCTATTCCGGTTTTCGGAAAATGAGTTTCAGAATTTTCGTGGCGCAGCTTCCGGTCCAGCGTTCGATCGGCGGATAAGAGGAACGATCGACAACTCGAACAAAATTTAACCACGCATAGAGGAAACGACTCTGAACAAGATGCTTCATTTCCGGTTGTCGGAAATTTAGTTTCAGTTTTTCCCCTTAAGGGTAGCGGCAAACGGAAAGAACGATCGACAACTCGATCAAAATTGAACCACGCATAGAGGAAATGACTCTGAATAAGATGCTTCATGTCCGGTTGTCGGAAATTTAGTTTCAGTTTTTCCCCTTAAGGGTAGCGGCAGACGGAAAGAACGATCGACAACTCGATCAAAATTTAACCACGCATAGAGGAAACGACTCTGAACAAGATGCTTCATGTCCGGTTTCCGGAAATTTAGTTTCAGTTTTTCCCCTTAAGGATAGCGGCAGACGGAAAGAACGATCGACAACTCGATCAAAATTTAACCACGCATAGAGGAAACGACTCTGAACAAGATGCTTCATTTCCGGTTGTCGGAAATTTAGTTTCAGTTTTTCCCCTTAAGAGTAGCGGCAGACGGAAAGAACGATCGACAACTCGATCAAAATTTAACCACGCATAGCGGAAACGATTCTGAACAAGATGCTTCATGTCCGGTTTCCGGAAATTTTTGTTGTACAGCCATGTCGGCACAGTACTACCGCTCGACGCTGGCCCGGAGAGGCTATCTTTCCGCTCTACAGCAATGTCGGGCGGGTAAACAGTCTCGCAGGCGCAGTACTAACGCTCGACGCTGTAGTACTCGAAAGTAGTGGCAGATGAAAAGAACGATTGACAACTCCATCAAAATTGAACCACGCATAGAGGAAACAACTCTGAACAAGTTGCTCCACGTCCGGGTTTCGGAAATTTTTGTTCAGTTTTTTAAAAATTCCTTGCTTTCCACAATTTGCTACTTATGCCGAATTATAATGTGTTCTCTAGGGGTCTATACTTAATTCAAGACGGAGCGCCGTAGCGCGAAAACGCAGCCGGTCGCGCGCGTGGGCGCGCGTCTCTTGTCCCCCGTACTGTATATTCGCGATGATCAACGCATAATTAATTTCGGTAGATCCGTCGATAATTATTAGAATTTTTTAAACATTTATTACAGAAGTCCACCGAATCGCTGAAAGACTCATAGAATAGATCCGACGTTACGTAACTATAGTAAGTTTTTTTTCTAGTATTAAAACCTTAAAGGTTATCAACAAACGAGACGGTTATTTTCGCGCTTGCCAGCTACCGGTGCTTGATGCTGAAATGCGATCTACCTTATCAGCCGAATGTAAAAATTCAATGTCTCGAGTTTATCATTGCGAAAAAGCACTCTATATTTCTGGATCTACCGAAAAGCCTCTATACCGCTCCGAACAACGGATTTTTTACCATTTTTTCCAAATCCGAGATTGGGATCCTCAAGATCAATGTTTAATCACTCAAACCTGGTCGAAATACTCCGTCGGTCATCCGACTCGACACTTCCAGTATTTCAAATTGCGAATAACAGAATAGACCATATCAAACTATAGAACTGGCTAAAAATCAAACTTCGAGGGAGAATGTTTTTTTTTTCATTTTCGTTTATTTTTTCCATAAAAATATTCATCGTATTCATAGAGTTTGTCGTGTTGGTGTTCCCTCGAATGTCGGCGCGCAATTTCCGGTCGAGAAGAACAACGGCCTGAGCAAGAGCGACATCCGAGAGACCTTCACGCGTAATCATAAAGTACATCAATGGGGGATGGTTCTAATCTCATTTGATTTCGAAATTTCTCCTCGGTTCCGTTAATAACACGTATTATATATATTTTTAACATCAATCTCAAAAATCGAGTCAAGCACGCGTGCAAAGTTTTCCACGTGCGACGAAACGAGGAAAAATTCGCCCTTTTGGCCTCCCGTCGTGCGACACCTTTTTTCTTTGCCCGCTGCTTCATCAAGGGACGAGGAGAATCCGGGGGATCGACGGGGTAATGGGTCGTATCGTGGATCATGCATCGAACGCGCGATCCATTACGTATTTTTCTAGTTTCACGAGCGAGCTGTTTTCTCGGCCTTAGTCTTTTTTCGCCCTTAGCTGATAGAAAACGAAAAGGTACAATCATTGATGCTTGCACGAGCGTCGTCAGAGCGCACAAGGAGATAGAAAGAGAGAGAGAAAAAAAAGATAAATTGATGTAATCGATTCGGAAAGACATCTCGTCTTGATTGATGATTAATCACGCGGCAACAGCGATATTCTATTCCACGAGAGAGAAATAATAATAATAATAATAATACCGTTAATCTTCTCGATCGGACTCACTCTCTCGTCCAAAATTATCGTTGCATCACTTCCGGTTTGGCTTTTATTTTTGTAATGTTTACGTTTTTCATCTCTTTCTCTCTCTCTCTCCCTCTCTTATTCTCGTATTAGTCGTTGCTTTTCATAGAAATTTCAACGAATGTCGCGCCAAAGTGACTCACACGTTCGTTAGCCCTCGGCTAAACTCTCTTACTCTTTCCCTCGCTCTCTCTCTCTCTCAATCGTATTCGTGCGACGATTCGGGTTTCCCAATCAGACTGTCGCCTTCCTCGTTGTTCACCATCAATTCGGTCGTCGTTGGTCTCGAAATCTTCGTGACTCTGGTCTTGCCGAGACCCTCGGTGAGACCGCTGCTCCCCGATACTCTGGAAAAGCAACTAAGATCGTCACATTAGCACGAGAGAAGAGGAAGTCGCGCGCGCACAAAGGCGCTCGTCTTCCGATCGTTTTTTTTTTGGGGTACGATAAAGCTCTCTTTATTCCGATTTTTTTAAGAGAGCGTCGAGGTTTTTCGATTCAAAACACGATATTCGCCGGGTTCGAGAGATTCTTTGTTACCGAGCGTTTTTCGCATGCATCTAGCTATAAAAATCTGAAGGAAAAATTCCGAATTTATTAATTTTTTTGAAATCTTTTGTTTTCCGTAAATTTTTTCGTATTTTCCGAAAAAGCGAAGATTCTTCATCAAGATTCTTGCATTTTTCTCAGATTTTTATACCATCGGTGTGAAAACATTCTTTAGCAGCAGCCACGGGATTGAGTGGCCAATAATTCGGCTTTCGAGTGGGACGGCAAACTCACACAATGTCCATGTCATCGTCCTCTCCGGCGTGGCCAATCTCGTCGTCGTTTGCGACCGTGAAGTAGGGATTCGCCGATGCAGGACGAAATTTGTAACCAGTCAACACGAAAAATACGTACGTGGCCATTTCGCGGAACATCTCGTCCAGCCATTCGTACTGAAACGGTACGGTCATCTGTTGGCGAAAAAAAAAAGTCGTCACTTTTTTTCACACCCACGACGCGAAGGTAAAATCTTTTACCATCTTGTTGAGATTCAAAAAAAAATTCCTGTACAGATGCATTAATATGTCGGGAAATTCGTATGACCTTGAGCAAGTAGACGATGATCCTTGTAAAATAAATGTAGCAGACTATCATGATGTAAAAATGCCTAAAGAGCTTGAGCTTGCGCAGATTAACCGCTGCCTTTCCGTCCGTATGCGCCGATTCTTGAAGATGCCTTATGCTCCACACGACCGGAAACAATATAGCTCCGCAGCAAAGCAGATCGACGAGGATGAACACGTCGCGCCAGGTTTTGTGCTCGACGTCGCCTTCTTCGCTCTCCTCGATTATGATTTCGGCGACGTTCGCCAAAACCTCGAAAGTAAAATTGTCGTAAGATACAATGACGTGCAAAATTTTCGGGACGTCCGATTTTTTTTATCTCATTTGTTACCTGCAACGGTATGACGATCATAAAGAGTTTCTTGTCCCTGTCAGCGAGTATGTGCTTGATAAAGTCCCATCCGGTGCCAACGAGAGCGATCGTTATGAAAAGCACCGCACCCTTCAGGAGATGCGTGATGTAATAAAGTATCGCCCATGCAGGCACGTGTTCGCCCCTCGTCTCGATAAAGTGATAGTTTATTCCGTGAAACAGTAGAGAAAGTGACTTGAGATAAACGAGAACGGCCATCAGGAAGTGAATTTTGAAAACCGGATGCCTGCGAAAGAGATCATTTCGTAAAATTTCGCCGAAAACTCCCGCTAACTTCGCTTTGTATTTCATTTTTTATTTCCGCTTTTCTCGCGTACTCACTGGCTCTTTTTCAGTATCAACACCCAGAAGCATCCGGATAGAAAGAACAAGAGCGCCATCGAGAAGTACAACGCCGGCAGCGGCATTTCCCCGGCGCTCAAGAAATTACCGTTGTTCTCCTCGGTTATTTGCATCTGTTTACCCCCAGGGTGATTAATGTGAGAAAGGAGCAGGGAAATGACACAAGTTTATCTTTATGAAGGTGAGTGGATCAATGTTTCGCTATTTGATTATTATTATTAGCATATTATATTATTATTATTATATATATATTATATATATATAAAATTAGCACTATTGAAGCACTCGATATTGCATAAATAATACAGTGAAACAAGTCTTCGATAAATATCCGGCGATTCATTGTTTACACATGCGATAATTCTCACCGTGAAATCAATGGCGACTGGCGTTTGCGATCGATAATTCGGACAGCTGTGAAAATACAAATTATAGAGGCCCTCCTCGACGTCGTTTGTTACGCGCATCGAGAAACTCGCGTTGTAAGATTTGTGTCCCTTGATAGTTTCCACGGTTATGGGAAGCTTGAAACGCGAGCAGGCGTCGATCTCGGCGGCGTTAACGGCGCTCCGTGTTCCTACGTCCTTGCCTGCATCAGGGTCGATCGGCGTGTCTCCTGCGAGATAGAGAACGTTTCGTGGAACAGCCTCTTTCGAACATAGCGTTTCCTTCTCACGGCTCCGAAAATATTTCGAACATCATGGAGAATTTCGAGGCAAACAATGTCGAATTTTTCATCTTTTTCTCGAGCGTAAAAAGCTATGAAATTTTACGTTTACTTTTACGGAAGAATTTGTCTTCTCACCCTGGGATGCCACTCGTCTTTTTTTACGAGGAAAAAGAGCAGTGTCGCTGAACGCCGCCGAAGCGGAAACCAGAGCCAAAGCTCTCTTTCGACGCGGAGATGACCATTCGCCGGAACCATTGTCAATGTGAACAGAATGGACGCTGCGGCTACAATTCACTCGTAATCTGAAGGAATAAGAACAAAAAAAATTGTCGATTTGCAGCGCCTATACACCGAGAGAACGTTCGTCCAATCGAAAAGGAGAATTTGTGCGACTTGCATCAAATTTTTCAAGTCCATCGTGAAGTAAATGACGGAGTTGTCGTCATTGGGATCCAGCTCAGATCTGGGGACCGACGCGCCGTGTAGAAGACACTTTTCCTGATGAATATCCAAATAAGGATTCATGGCGTCGCTCAAAGTTCTGTCCAGGCTGAATCCATACTGCAATAAAGAGGAAAGTAAAAAAAAACTTGACGACGATAGAGACGTGTTTTCGATTTTTTCGCAGGTTAGGAAACGTCGGCGAATTCCTACCATCGCACTTTCGGCCCATGGATCGGCCTTGAAATTCGTCATATTGACATGGAGAATTCCACCCTTGTAAAAACCAAACGTAGTCAGAGCTATGTAACGCCTCACGTCATTCTGGAACAAGAGCGTTACGTCGAGTGTTTATTCGTAAAAAAAAATCAATTTTTTCAGCGAAACGGAATTCACGGAAAATATGACGCGATCGATCGATCGCCCCAAAACCCAATCGACTTGAATGATTGTTTTCATCCCTTTTTTTCCATTCCCCATCGGAGGAGAATGAGTCTGACAGTTTTTTTCTCCGACGACGTTGAACTGCGGCAAAGCGCGCCGCCACGTTTTATTACTCACCCGTATCTCGAGTTTGTGAATTCTACCGGAGACATTGCCAATCACGAGCAATGCCGCCATGAAACATCCAATTTTGATTTTGTCCTGCATTTTGTCTTTTTCGTCGTAGTTTTAGCGAACGGAGTAGAAAAGAGATAGATGAAAGAGAGAAAGGTCACATAACTCCCGCCGCGATGGTGGTGCACACACGGGAGGAACCGTCGTGTTACACTAACACTGATGGTGGCAGCTAACGACGAACAAGTATACTAACAATAATAATAAAAACACAACAGCGCTGTCACGAGATGACTCTACGCTGCTTCTATGTCCTAATGGTGTTTTTTTCACTTGACTCTAAACTGAATAACACCCACGACAAACTACTACGATTATTCGGTATCCATTAGCGGTTTTTTTTTGTTTTCTCTTATTTCATTGTTTCATTACGAATAACGATGTTATTCGTTGCCGCGTCGTGGCGAAAGAAATTTCAGATTCTCGATTGACGGACTGTAACACACGCACGAAAAAGGCACCCGCAACGACGAGGTCGACGCGTAGTCGCTATACTGCGCGTGTACGAACGCGAACCAAAGATTCCTCTACGGATCGGAGAAACATCGGACTCGAACGGCCACGGAATACGGAAAAATATTAGTCAAATGTCAAAGCGTCGGGACCGTGTCATCACGCCTACTTCTTCTCTGTGAAAATACTGTATTTTTCATTGCGAAATTAGCGCGCGATCGATTGGTCGTTTCATATACAGGACAACGAGGAATGAAGGAATAGCGTGGGAAAGGACCGCAAAATCGAAGGAATCTACGTATCCGACGTGAGTTTGTTACGTAGATTTTTTCATTTTTTCACACATTGACGCTCCATCGGTCTCATGGTGGGTCGTCGTATTTATAGATATTGGTTATTGGTATAAGAAATTTCTTTGCTCACACGGAAATCATCGCCTCGTTATTTTTTTTTATGTCATTATATTCTGCATTATTTCGTGCTAAACTCTCATTAGAGATCAAGCTTGTAAAAAGTGTTCAGCCAGCGTTTTACAGTATTATTCCACTGCGTGTTATCGATAATTATTTTAAAAAATGTGACTTTTAGCTTAAGTAATTTTAGAATAAAGTACGATGCGTAGAAATTTCGGTATCACAAATCCGCTCGCTGCGATATTTTTCATCAGAGACGCGTGTAACTGACGCTCTAGTGAAAAGCCCAATTTTCTGTTTTCTAAATCTATAATACACGTTATGAGAATATCGAGAGTATAAAAAATATCCGAGATCTTTTCGGCGATAAGATCATAAATCACAGAAGAGAGCGCGGTCAGAGAAATCGATAATTTAGTCAACGAAACAACTTTGAAAAGGGACTAAAACATGGAGAAACATAACGATCGAAGCTCGTGAAATTTGAACGAGTTCTCGGTCACAACCGTTTTTTCGAGTCAAACGACCCATCCTGCTGTTGACTAGCGGCCGAATCCTTTCGGACCATCGGCCTCCGTTCATCCTCCTCCCCTTGACGATCTATCGCTTTCACAGCCAATTGACGCTTTTTGAGTAAAGTAGCTCCGGTGAAGCCTGCAAAGTGACAAAAGTTCATCGATCGACCAGCGCACGATATTCACCCTCGCGTTTTCGTTGAAAACTCGTTGGGACTAATCAATCGATTCAATCAATGAGAGTAACTCGCCCAAGAGACCTCCGCCGATCGCCGTGAGTCCTCCGAGTTTGAAACCCGCGATGAGACCCACGGGTCCACCGAGACAAGTACCGAGGAGCGCTCCGGCGATGGGATAAGCAGCTGCTTTGTACGCTGAAGCTTTTCTCAAATAACCAACGCCCTCTCGCACATTCGTATCGGCCTCGTTGACGTTACTCTCCGCGCTGTCGACTCTTTCGCGCTGTTCCTGCAAATTCGAACGAAAAATGCCTGCGATAGCGTAGGAATCGGATCGTCAATTCTCAAAGTTTTTGTTTTCTGTTTTTCTTAGCAGAAAAACTAATTTTCTTCCAGATACGAAGTAAAATTAAAAAAAAATTTGACATAAATTGCACGAGACACAGAGAGATGTGCGCTCGTTTGAGAAACATTAACTAACGGTTATAAGTCGATTGAAATCGACGAACAATCGATGTAACTGTTGCAAATCTTGTTGCAGGGAATTCCAAGCATGCAGGCAGGCCTCTTGCCGCTCGTCCGTGTCTTCCTCGCTTGCGTCAGGCTGGACCTGACGTTGCTCAAGTGGATGTGCGCTTGTCTCATTCTCGTCTTTGGGTGATTCAAGATGCGAGGACGAGGTCATCCGCGGATCTGGGCTCAGCGCTACAAAAAAAAATATCGTCCATTGACGACGAGTATACAGTCTAGTGTCTCTCGACTGTACCCGCGCCGGTAATCGTCGAATACAGGGATAATCAAGGATGAATAAAATTTGACCCTCGCGGGACGTCGGTCTGTTTGTTTCTCTCGCTTCTTACCGAGATACTCTTCTATCGCAGCTACAGTGCCTTTTCTCGAATTAAGCGTCAGCTTGTCAAACTTTGCTATGTCGTCATCCTGTACCCGAGCTCTGAGCGCGTCCATTTCGTGGAGCAGTTGTTCCAGCTGTCTTATCGATCGAGCCGCATTAATCTGTTCTTTTCTCACCAGTTCCCAGTTCTGCATCTTTCGATACTTAAATTTTCGAAATTTATAAATTTACGTTAAAATCGACGCTAAAAAACGTAGCCAGAGGTTTTTGGAAATATCGACGTTTCTGGAGAAAATACAGATCGCATTTTACATTTTCTTACTAACGAGAATCTTGAGACTTGCATTTCTCAGTACGGTAATTTTGAAGGTTACGAGTAGGTCATGAATTGAGTACTTTGAAATTTCGAACTGCAGTTATCATCACGACGAATCGTTTTGCTTTTTGCGAAAATATAGTAACATGTTTCGCAGCTAGCTGTTATCGACTGATACGCGAATCTCGAACTTTTGTCTCATGAAAGACGGAGCGATAAACTCTGACATGACGTTTTTCCTAGCTGATGTTCTTACCCGCTCTATGTTGTTCCGATGACGCCTCAGGAGATCAAGATGATGCGGTATTGCAACATCGTTGAATTTGCTTATCGGTATTTCGAGTCGGCGGATCGGTTGTTTCTCCTCCATGTTTCGCTCACTCGCGAGGGACATGACGAATATTGCAGCACGGTTAAACGCGTGTCGTTTCTATATACGACTCTGTCGCAAACGCGAACTCACTCGCTTTGTTACCCGATAATTATATTCGCGTCGCATTATTGCCGGAATGCGAAAAACAATCGAAGCTTCGGAACATTACGATCGATTACTTATACGTTTATTGTTGATCGAAGAGGATCGTCGATAAAAATTTGTTCGTCTCGCTTCGCGTCTTTTGTTATTGGATGCAATAGCGCGTTACCAAAATAGACCGATCAGCTGTTTACTCCTTATGACGAGATAAATTGCGCGCAGAAGAGTGCAAAGAAACAGAATATAGATATATATAAAAAATACAAAACACAGACACAGTCTAACTTACCGACTGTACGAACGCCAGCAGCGCGACAGCAGGCTTACCACCGGGTGTTCGAACAGCGCTCGTGTTCGATGCGAGAGCACATCGATTGCCGGAATCGCGGTTGTTTCAAACTTTCAACGAGAGATGGCCATTCATCGCTGTTTCGAAATGGATCTTTTTTTCCACATTCGCAACAATGTCTCAATGTTTTATAGTCCACGAGTTGCGTTGCTACGTGTGCGTGTATTTCGACGATTGCTATTATTTTTGTCATTTCGGAACGTCAAAGTATGAGTTGATCTTCCTGCGCCAGTTCAATATTGTTGGTTATGCTCTGCGAGTCTTGTACAACATCTTCCCTCCTACGGTTCGTCACTTTCGATCGATTAACAATTTTTTGCCAATCGAGTGTTTCTGACATCCGCTATTATCAAAACTCACCGGCGACCATCATTTCGATGAGAGGGTTTGGAAGGAGGTGCAATTTAACACCGTCTATTCGACGAGATAATTGCCTCGTTTTTTTTTCATTGTTCTCAACCCTCGCGTCACCCTCCTCTCATCCTCGTGCTCTTCCCAGTCCCTTTTTCGCATTTCATTGACAATTTGATAACTATAGGGTGAGATGTTTTATATTTTATCACAATGCAGTTTGACGCCTTTCGAGTGTCCGGAAGTTGTCGAGGAAAGGTTTTACAGAGGGACAGAGTGAGAGAGAGAGAGAGAGAGAGATTGTGGGAATGTGGGAGGAAAAAATAAGGGAAGCCGGCAGTTTGACTGAGCCTCGATCGCGGTGGCTGCTCTCCCTCGGGTCGATCATCCAAAGTCCTTTCCAATTTCAAGCTTTTTGCGCTCTCTGCTTACCTCCTCCCGTTCTTCCTCTTTGTCGAGTTCGACCCGACAGCTCAGAGAATTCTCCAACGAGAATACGAGAACCCTGACTCTTGACTCATCTTTCTCTCTTCCTCACTTGCTTTTTATACGAGACGAGTATGACTTCGTCATGCAGCAGTGAGGATCCAGAGACTTTTCAGAAATCGATTTTTCGTAAAAAGGATTTAACGAGCGAGAGAGAGGAAGAGAGAGTCTGATGAATCAAGAAGAAAAAACATTGGTATATCGACTGCTGATCAGGACAGAGAAATACAAAAAAAAGTGTAGAATACAGCTCAGAGAGGGAACGTGCAAAAGTAAACAAATTTGCAAGTGTAGGAGAGTAAAACAGAATGAGAATAGAGAGAGAGGGAAACGCGTGAAAAAAAAGTGAAAGTATAGCGAATTGACAAAATAGTCTGTTTATTGATGCTACAAGCATGATTCAACTCGAGAGTGATTTAACTCGAGACAGCGGATGCTTTTCGTGGATCGTCGGTATGGAAATGAGAGCGTAAATCTCTCGCCACCGCAATCGCTTATCCCTATCCAAAGACGCGATCTTGTAGGATTCCCCAGCGAGTAATACATTTGTACAATCCCGTATGACGAGAGATACGTATACAACTCGGAGATGAGAATGTTCTTACGACTGATCTGGTGCTGCGACTTGATCTCGCAAAGCAGGGCCAGGGATCCGACGATTAGAATAATTACAGCGTAGCAAACAAGTGATTCGCGCGATAAGAAACAAGCTCGATCGAGGTATTCGATTAACGAACTCGGAACAGCCGCTATTGACGACGGAATTAAACTTGTAGTTAATAAAAGGAGACAGTAAAGTATCTCGCGGGAGGGTACTCAATTACCCGAAAATACATTTCGAAATGTAAATTTAAAAAACAATGTAAAATATAGTTATCACGAACGACGGTCACGCTCGTGCGCCATGCGGTAAAAATCCGAACTAAGTCTCCACGATTTTTCCTTCCTCGAGGGGTAAAAACAAGAACGTAAGATCCGGCGTCTGGCAAGATTTATCCGGGATGCTCTGAAACCTAGCGATACATAATGCATGCTCTATAAAAGGAGCAATAAGTTAACGAACGATGAAATAAACTCGCGCGGATATTACGGATTACTTTGGATAATAATGCCTCGATGTTTTATGCACCGACTCGAATTCGAGGATTATTGGATAACCTACGAGCAAGAGTGCAAACTTTATGCATGTACTCGGTGAATAAAGCAGACGCGGTTGTATGGACTAGGCGCGAGCGGGAATGGAAAATATTTGTCGTCATTCGCGAAATATATATATAACGATATCTTGATATTCCGTGTATGTTTGGTGCATCGCAATTGGTGACGGAATACGCATGCACTAACAGCGTGTGACTGTAATTACGATCTCGGTGGTATCACGATCGCGCCTGGCATCCACACATACAGGGTGTCCTAAAACTCGATGTCGATAATGTAGAGTTACATATGTGACAAAATTTCGCGACGAAAAGTGTTTGGTTATGTCTCAATGAGATCGAATCCCGACGAGTTGTTAATTATGAAAGTTCGAGCCAATCAAGGATCTGTCGGATGTAAAAGCGCTCGGGGAGCTTTCGACTCGGAATTTCATCTCCTACTTTGCTGAAAATGACGGACATCGGATTCTGGGATAACCTGTATAATCGAGAATACGCACATGCAAAAAGTACTCGGGAACAAAGAGGCGACATCTAAATTGATTTATCCGGTGAATCGCGTGATTCGGATCGTTCCGTTTGTTGGTAATATAGATAGAAAAGTCGAGGGAGGGGGGAGAGACGGGGGTGAAAGAGTATTCACGCTCGGACTGTATGTGCACGCGTGTAACAACGGTTGGCAATTTCCATTTATTTATACACCTTGTAAATACCCCGTGTGCTACAATCTCATTCGTTGTTATCGGTCCTCGCTCCCTCCATACACTTCCTATACTGCTGCTGCTGCTGCTGCTGCTGCTGCTGCGTTTCAACATTTTCCATTCTCGTTCGAACGCTATACAAAGGAGATGAATGATCGAAAGAGACATTTCCGGATAAGCTAAACGCGCAAGTTTCGCAGCCAACAGAGACGACGAGCGTTATTACATACTCGCGCTCGTTTATATTCAAAGCATCCTGAAAACTCGATACACATGTCGCGGATCAAAACTCCCCTCTTCGTACGTGCTCTTTGCTCTCTGAACTATGGACCTTTTCTCTTTTGGGTTGAAAAATGCTTTTTCGATTTCGAAAATAGGGAATATGAGTATACGAGAGAGATTCAGAGATGTTTACATGCCGAGCTTCGAACATAACCTCAACAAAATCGAAATGGTGCGATTAATCGACAATTTGATTAGATTCGTACACCATCTCGGTGGAAAACTCGACGAAAACAGCGCAGTGTGCTAAAACCCGAGAGTAGCCGTGGAAAAAACTCGATATTTCTGACGACATACACTCCCCACGTCGAGCGCGCAATAACCGTGTTATCGCGAGAGACGCGAGCGTCTCGTTGAACGCCGAGCGCGAGAATATAGGCGAGAAGAGCCTCGGATCGAATATCGTGCTCCGACGAGTTTTCACCCACGGTTGAAAACGCGAAACTTTGAAATACATCGAGCAGGCAAAACAAGTTTATCGCGCGTGGGTCGTAAACCGTACTGGAGAAATATCGAAGAGAGAGATGGCTGCAGTTGCGACGAAGCCCGATGAGGGCGCGCGCGCGGGCTCGCGTTCAGCGCCAAGAATTAAAGTCGAAGCTTCGCGGAGCTGACGCGTTGGTCCTTTGTGACGATGTGCACACGCGAGATGTACACAGGAGCAGTTTTATCCTACAAATGTATATATATACAGCGATACGGACTCGAAAAAGGGGGCAAAGAGTATTTGATTCCCGAGATATACCGCGAGAGCAGGTTTTCCGGCCAAAAAGAGGCATCGCGTTAATCCAATTCCGTCTCTTACATGCGCACACAGCACACGAGATGGCGCAGCGGGAAGTGAAACATCAAGCGACGGAGCGTGTAGAGCCAGGGAGGGGAGACGAGATTGCTTTGGCGAGAACGCGCGGCGGGATGTGGACTTACGTGCATGGAAGAGAAGGTTGATTCGCAGTTCGTTCGTCCTTTCCTGCTTTTCCTCGTTTCGCGATACGGAATCGCCTCGAGAGAATTTTCGACGCGATATACGTGATCGCGCGGAGATTTTCAACCACTCGGATGTACACACATACATACACATGTACAACACGCAGTTTTATATCTCTCTTACTCGTTTTCATCGTCATACCAAGAGCAGAATCATCCCCGTGTGCTCTGGACCTCCCGTGACGTTTCCGCGTGCACTCTCTCTCTCTCTCCGTAGCTCTCTTTCCCGCGTAAGAACACGTACCATGCCCGGAATTTCAAAGGATTCCCGCCCATCCCTCTTCTCATGTTTGTCTCTCGGTAAAGCCGGGAGTTTCGAATTAAACAACTTTGCCCTCTTCCCTGCTGTGTTCCAGCGCGCGAGTCTCCATCTCGGCTTCCTTCGAACCGCACTGACACTCTCCCGCTTCTTGAAAACTTTCGTTATTTCTTTCCGCTTCGCCGATAAAACGAATGAGAAATAAGATGAAATTGGTCACCCTCGGGGAGGTTCTATGTATATATTTCTCCAGTCGCAATTCTCCCGCGTTTGATCCTGGCGTCAGAACGGAACGGACCGCTTTTATTCTTCCTTCTCGCGAGCGAGAGTCGTCCCAGTCGCGCAAACTCGTTATTCCAGCTTCGGACATCAGCGCTTTTATCATTATCTTTCAATAAAGCTTCGAACGACCGTGTATTTTATGCATGTTTTTGAAATTTTATCAGAAAATTCGAAACGAATCGCTCGGCGGAATTTCCACCTGCCAAAATATGAAATACGTCAGCCACGAGAGCAGAGCTCGATTCGCCAGAGGGCCAAACTCGAATGTACCACGGATGAATTTTTATATAATATCGTATATAATATATATCCGTGACATCCCGCGTTGCCACGGTGAATATATTTATCATATTAGTATGTTTACGAGTTTATACCGATCCACCGCAGCAAAAGCTTTCACGGGCGATATTTATGACGCTCATTGTCCACCGACGATAATTTATCGGATTATTTCGCAGGAAACTCGGTCGCTGGACCGGGGAGCCCGTTTTCGGAGCGCGCAGCATCCCTGCGCGACTCCACATGCCCAATCTCCGTAGAAACTTGTTTTTTTTTCTGTCTTTCGCACGTATAATGCGCGCGAAAACGCGCACGTTTCACACGCGTATTCGCGTTTGAAATTTGTTTCATCCCCGAAAATTATTGCATCATTTCCGGCAAAAGTCTATATATTTTCGGCAAACTCTTGATGCCGCTGCGGGGGCTCGTTTATCGAGAACGATTGGACGAATTATCGCGATGACAAAAACAGCAGAGACGCTCGATGAAATAATAATCGAACGAGCGAATAATTCGATATTTACATCAGCGATAACGATTATCGCAGAGCGACGATAAATTCTCGATGTATTTTTTAAATTCCATTATTTGCCGAATTAATTCCCACTCGCGTGTTGTACTTTTTCGAAATTCTTTATCACACGATTTACCAACGGGACGAAATGCGAATAATTCAAAATCAAACTTTGCAAGTTTCCAAATTTTCTTCTTTCCTTGTTTTTTCGAAAATCCGCTTTGGCTCTCGCCGAGATTCTCCTTTGTCCTTTGATATTCGTGAAACGCGCGTCGCATCCTCGGCGTTCTTGAGAAAAAGCATCCGCTTGCCTCGAATTTCGACTATTCTTCCGGTGTACCCGCGTGTATTCGCCGACCCACCCGATATCCTTGCTCCAATGCCAAATTCAATATCGCACATACGTACCTACATTTTCGACAGCAGCGAATGCACCGACGATATTGCATTTCGATAGAAAAAAAGGGGGGAAAAAAAGTCTCCAGTCTCACGAGTAATTCGATACCGAGCTTTCCTTCAAAGTGTCCCAAAGCAGCGACACGCCCCACCGGGAGATTTCTTCAAGCTCTCCGATTTTTCGCATCTTCGCAAATGTATGATTTATCGGATAATCGAATTTTTCGCGATAGAACGAACCGACGTTTCTTCTTTTTTCAAAATACGCGGGAAAGCACGCGCGATAATTTTCAAAAGTATGAACGTCGTTTATCGAATGGTTTTTCCACGGCATTACATAAAATCGGAAATTTAGCAACGATTTTCAAAAAAAAAATGACGCATTTGTCTGTTTGGTCGAACTTTTATCGCGTCATCCTTCGATAAATCGTCGCTGTGCAAACATCAATTTTCGATGCGCGCGTATCAGGAAGCGCTGCGTCCCTCGTCTGTAAATACACAGGGGGATGAAACGCATTACCGGATCGTCGAGTTATTATCACTCCGTATTGCATATGATTCGTGCAAAACAAAGTTTCGAGAGAACGGCAGGTATATTTGCATTACATAAACGTACGCTGTTGATCGAAACGCAGAATCAAAACAAAGAATAACCAGCGGTATATGATAATGGAATGTACACACTCGGTATGGGGTTGTCGGGCGATCGCCACCCCAAAGTTTCATTTATTTCATTCTGTTGCATCACGTACAGCGGGCCCGAGAGGAGAAAGTCCGCCGGAGCTTCGAAATAACGAGGAAAATCGAACCTCAAAATTCCCCCGTCCGGCGTATCGTCATTTCCGTAATCTGCCGATCGGTAAGTGCTCTCATGGTCATCGCGGAGCTTGACAAAAGTCGTGAAACTCGTTTTTCGAGGTTTCAAAGTCGCGATACTGACCTGCACTTCCGGTCGAGTACCGAGAGCGTAAATGACCGCGTGGGCGATGTCTTCCGGTGGGAGGCCGTCGAAATTGTCGAAAATTTCGGGAACACCCGCCGATCGCGCTATGTTCGTTTTCACCAAGCCTGGACTTACGCTCTGACGAAAAAAGCCATCGTATATATCAGCATCCCCGAAATTGCCAATCGCCAAATACGCTTTTCATCCCCGTGTCTCTCGCGTACGAACGCAATTACCGTTATTCTGATTGCGAGTTTAGCAGCCGCGATCTCACGACGAATCGAATGCGTCATGGCGACCGTGGCGTGTTTGCAGCTTGGATACAAATTGTAACCGTTTCGGCCGACGGTGTCGCAAAACGCCCGTTCCGGGATCTCGTGTCCCAGCACGCTGTGAGTATTATCGACGAAACATCAGAACGAGGCGATAATATGAACACCCGGACAAAATTTGCGCACGAAAATTAGCGCCGGAAGCGGACGAGATGCGCGCTGGGAAAATCGCCGGGCGGAGAAGTTACGTTTTACGTTTGCGAGGTCAACGAGTTACGGGGTTGGATAATCTTGTCAACCGGAGGATCAATAATCACGCGAGATGCAGAATAAACATCGCCGAAATATACACCGTTCGAAATTTCCCACTCGGCGTATTCCCCAGCTTGCCTCGATCGAAAGCTCGAAATCGTTCCTCGCGATTGACGCGCCATCTACATACACGTTCGATTTACCCGAATATTTTATGCGATGGGAAAAAATACATATACAATTTCACCTGTTGATGTTAAATATGTGACCTTCGACATTTCTGGACCGCATCGATCGCACAGCCTCTCTCGTGCACGTCGCCACACCGAGTATATTAATATTGACGAGCCTCTCGAAAGTCGCTCGCTCGCTCTCTGCAATCACACGCAATTCCCAACTTGGGGTTGAATTTTGACGGCAAAACTCGGATATCGATGATAAATATCGAATTAATGGCGAAATGGTTCATCGATCCGAATATATTCGATGATTTTTTGATATTTCGATCGATCGATGAATAATCATAACGCGAGTTTTCATGCAGCGTCAAAAGTACCGATTATTCTTCCGTAATTAATAACACCAGCGTTATTAACCATGATATCAATTCCGCCGAGTTCGTTATTCATTCTGTCAAAGGCCAGAGCAATTTCGTTCTCCACGGAGACGTCGCAGCGGACGGGAAGAAATTTTCCAAAGCTCGAGTCTCTCGGTGTCTGATCGAGTATTCTCGTAATCGCTTCTTCATCAACATCGAGACCAGCGACGTTAATGCCATTCGAGAGTAACGCTCTGGTTATCGCAGAGCCGATACCAGAGCCCGCACCTGTCACCGCTGCAGTTTTTCCTCTCCATCGTTCCATCCTATATTGCTCGTTTCGAGCGATTTATTTCTCGTTTCCCTTCTCTTTTTTCTCTCCTCTTCGCGAATATTATCTATGGCCAAGTTGAACTCGAGTCCCGACGTTGAGACTCTGCGTTAATCAAACCCGAGAGAGAGAGAGAGAGAGCAGGATGGATTCGCCGACGACAGTTTTAACAAATTAGAAATTCCCGCTTTTTGGATCAACGTTCCCTGCGATTTAACGCGTAACCGTCACTCAGTCGCGTCAAGGTTTCGTCATGGGGCTTCAAAACGGACTGAATACTTCGCTGGAAGAGTCGCGAAGCTTTATCTCGCGTAGTTTGATCGTTTTTATCCCGATTCGGTGCTGGATAAGACAACGGAGACTGATTATCTTCGAGGTGGATTTGTTTCGCGAGTGCGATAAGATTTTCGTTGTCGAGCGCGATCCGCGACCAGCAGGCCGGCCGAGACTGACTTTTGAACTTTTATAACGCGAGATAAACCGCGCGTTTGTTCCCCACCATGCTCGAACGATTTCGTCATACACGCGGAGGTTAATTCGATCCCGACGAGTTCAATTTCATTCTTCATCTCGAATTACGCGTTGAAACTAGGTCCTCTCGGGTATACCGACAATCTGCTCGACGATGACTGTTTAATATGTAACGTCACAATCTTGTATCAATTTCTCATCCACGCTGATATCGCCTTGCGCTCAGATTCCTCATCGTTATTACGCCTTTCCATCGCACGTCGGATCTTTACAAGCCCCATGGGCCACCGCACGATTCCCGCCTCTCGCCGTCTCTCCATCTTCTTCTCGAGCATAAATCCGATCACACTCTGGACCAACCCTCCATCGACTCGCGCGTGATAAACCTCAATCTCATCGTTATGCAAATAACCATTTGTTCCGCTTAGATGAATAATTTGCTGCAAAAAAGGCCCCTCACTCTCGAGATGAAATGAAAATTCGATCTCAATCGAGGTCCAAAACAAGTTTTTTTCGTCTTTTTTTTCACGATTTTTCTCTCGTTGTTACTCTTTTGGATATGATTGTAAGCAGCTTATCGAAACTTTCATAGTTTCGAGCCATTTCCATCGATCTTTAGGCTCCCGAAATTGCGTTTTAGCGCAGAGTCTGAAACTATTGTACTTGTCGTGTGTATAAATAAATACGGGATATCGCGTATGTCTCGACTCGCTCCGGAACAGCTCGATTCCTGACTTTCGAGCTGTTCACGGGCTCCTGCTGCCGCTTGCTGCCTGGCACACGGTATTAGCGGCGGCAAACCGGTTCAAAGTGTCCCGAGGCTGTACTTGACGTGTATGTCATCGTCGAAAATTTTCACGTGCATATAATACGTACGCGAGCAAACATTGACGAGACTTTCGTTGGGATATATCGTGTGTCGCGTGTACCGCGAGGAGATTGCGCGATATTGTCATGCGTTCCTATCTCGGAGGCACGTCAAAGAAACGAGCTGCTCGGGTGACATTCGTGACGAGGTACACTGATTGAAAGGGATTATTCCTGTAGAGCTAATTTCCACGTTGGTTTTAGATTTTTAATCAACCGGAAGGTTATTCCACTTTTTTTTCGCTTACGAGAATCATCCAAGATCGTGGGAGAGATTTTTTAAGACGAAGGTGTACGAGAGCAGGAGGGAATGATCTTTGAATTTGAGACTCGAGTCTGATAAATTTTGCAGTGACGCATCGACGTCATATACGAGAGAGAAAGATATTCCGAGGGCGCTTATATTTAATACGCAGTGCTTTTGCCAGGAACCCCCTCTGGACGAAGTAATTGGCTCACTTGACAGCGGTACAAGCGCACCGAAAGCTGCTCCGATACCTACACACACCGTGTGTGTTTCGTAGCTTCATTACGCAAATTGACCGGGAGTATAAGTGCGCCTCCGCGCAGCATCCCCAGCGAGACACTCGAATCTATCGCACCACATCATAGTCGGAGCGAGGTATTTGCGCGATCTCTCCTGCGAGATCGATCATTTTGTGTCTGTGTTACCGACTGATACGACGGCGTAATACGAATTTTTTTGTTCCGATAAATTTACAATTTTCGTTTTATACTCGCGATGATGATTCAAGAGAGGACGAACGAGGTATGCACAGAGGGGCGGGAAAGTACTCGAAAATGCGGGAAAATAAAAAAAATCATCCGATAGTCGCGTACAGAGGCGTTGAACGAAGTTTCCTCGCGTTTTGTACACGATATACCCGTACGATATACGTCGCGCATGTATTTGCAAAAGAGCCGTTTGCACTCGGAAACATGGGCGTTAAAAACTTTTCTCATATCGTTACTCGTTCGTTATCATTCGCAAAGTTGCACCGCGGCTTTCCGGTACCCGGGTGAGTAAAATTAATGGCTCGACGCGCGTCACTGTGCGCGAGAGCGAACGGTGCTTTCGCGAGCTCGTTTTCGGATCGCGACACTGGCCGAGCTCGTCGGTGTGCAAAGAAAGACACAAAAGTTCCGAAAGAAGGATGTAAAAGATGAATTCCCAATTGTTACCTCGTATATACGCGTGTAATTCACCGTCTAATGCACGAGGATTTCACTGCGAAATTCTCGAGATTTTCACACGGAGGAATTTTTTTGCAGAGGTGCAAAAAAATGTTTTCCCACATCAATTGCGCTGAAACCGAAACGAGCGAATTCAAGACCAGAATGGAATTGAATTTAGAAGGCGATGTTTTTCTTTGCGAAGAAATACGCATGCATATATGGAACGACGAGTGATGCGCACTAGTGCGTACGGGGATGTACATATGCGAGATGATATTCCCTTGTGGTTGTCGGCAAGGCCGATCAATGGCCTCGCGGGAGGGCAAAGTGCCTGTGGTACCTGCGGACTACCCGAAGGGAGTGCGTCTCAATTAATTATGGTCGTCGCCGCGCCATCTATACCGCCGAGGACACTGTCCTTCGCCGCCGCCGCCACCACCGTCGTTCTATAGATCGATAACGATTTTCGTCTCTTATCTCTCTCTCTCTCTCTCTCTCTCTCTCTCTCTCTCTCTCTCTCTCTCTCTCTCTCTCTCTCTCTGTGTGTGTGTGTGTGTTTTCTCTGTAGAATATGGTGGATACTTGCGCGAGTGTCTATTGGTACAAGCTTCCGGTACATAATGCACGCGTATATTTCATACCGAACATACGTACAGCGGCCTGCAAAAGTTTCAGCCGATCGTATTTTCCGTGCAAACACGTTGCACAGAGTACACGAGGATGACCTGATAAATACGAAACTATATCGAGTGTCTATCGAACGGCGCGCGGAATCGACGCGAAATCTGTCAGCCTCTTTATTCCGCTGTACAAATTTCAGACTCGCTCCGTTCATTCGTTCAAACGCGAAAACGAAGATCCACTGTCCGAATCAGCCTCAATAACCGACACATTTCGCTTTTCAGTAATCAAGCTCCTGCATGAAGAAAAAATCGCGTAAAAAATCGTTATCAACGACGCGGATTCCGAATTTCTCGTTCGTATTAGTTACGCTTTTGCTTCTCTCTTCTACCGATCTTTTGCACCGGGAAAACACGTCTCGAATGATTTCGTACTATCGTAACAAGACAGACAAGAGTCCGAGGATGGTTGCTCCGAGTTTTGGGGGTAAATTTACGAACTTTCGCGAGTTTTCCACGACGAGCCCCACGTGGAGGGGCTTATACTTTTCATTTGCATTGAAAAGCGCGTGTTGCATCTCGTTTACGGTCCGAGGAGCGAAAGAACCGGAAGGGAGAGGGTCGAGGATGTGGGAAAGTGCAGGGGAGCGTATATAGGGGTTGTTAAATATACAGGGTAGTACACGATTGTTGTGCTTATGGTCTCTGGCGAGTCTCGTAGCGGAGAACCCTCCACCGGCGTAAACATACAGTGCCGCGAGGCAGAGGAGAGGAACGAGCATCAACCAGCCCCCCGACTACAACGCACGTGAGTGGGTATGAGGCGGAAAACAAACCCCTACAAACACATGCATGTATATACGAATATAAGCATATGCTTATATTAACGTCATGTGTACGCTGCAGATATGAGAGAGAGTTAATTATTTTATACGAAACACGAAGACCGTCGACGCCGGCTGCGACGAGCACCCGCCGCTGCAGCCGCGCTGCACTCTAATTCGCTCTGTACAAAATGCGATGGAGCAACACGATCATCCTTTTTTTATGTCTTTCATTTTTCTCTCGTCTGCAAACGCGTTACGGAGATTTGTGGTCGCGAAAGTTGATGCCTGTTTTTCGCGCAAACGGACACGCCACGATGAGCACGCGAGGCGCTCGGGAATTTTTCAGACTCTCCATTTGCGAAACGATATTTCGATGATTTTGCTGCAGGCTGTAACGCTTCCGGCTGTTTTACAAAGAACAAACGTGGCAATTCTTGGCCTGGGAGAGATGGGTCTTTTAAAAATATAGCAAAATTAATTTAAACGAAAATATTTAGTGTACGACCTCCAGTCGGGTTTTGTGCAAAGATCCTACACTGTGAAAAATTTCCACCAAAAATTACTGTGCGTCACGATGAACGAGGGACGAATCGATGCTCGAAGAATTTTGAAAGAAAACTGTGAAAAATTTGCAAAACGAACCAAATAATTTATAAAGAATTCTCTCAATAAGTGATGTGCGGCACTGTAATTTTTCGTCGTCACACATGAATAATTTCGACGCAAGCGATTGGTCCCACGTTTTTCGTGCAGCATGGTAATTTTCATTCAAACTCCCCGTAATTTTTGGTGGAAATTTTTCAGAGTGTAGTAGTTCCAGTACACTCGAATCTTTCGGTCTTGTTTTCTTCGATTTATCTCAGGCTCAATTTCAATTGTCATCTTTCGATCTCTTGTGGCATTTATTTGAGTATCCGCAGGTTATATTTGCGTCGTTAAAATGAATTAGGTATATTACGCAACAGAGAGAGAGAGAGAGAGGGAGAGAGGGAGAGACATTCCGATCAAACCTGCCCATAATTTAAAACGCCACATCTTTCACGATCCTCGTGAATAATCAATCGACAGCTCGATTGATATTCCCGCAGCGTGCGCGTACACGAGTTATTCCTGAATCGTGATTTCGACGATTATTCGCATAGCAGGAAAACTTTATTTTCTTAACTCATCATTTGCATACCGCATCGGCTGTACATCGCGATACATTTGTACAATATCGTTTCTCGAATCTCCCCGTCATGGCAACGAGAGACGAATCGCGCAACGATGATTCCTTCGAGTCACCGGAGGACATTCAAAAGCCTGCTATTTTTTCGAATCGAATCGAAACGAATTTTCGATACGAATCGAATATCGCACCGACACCCTCGTTTGTACGCGACGACACAAATTGGAGGTTCTACGTGTATTTTTCATATGTTTTTTTTTTTTTTTCGTAATTACACGAGGTATGCATATTCGTCGCTGGTATGCAGTTGAATTGCAGGGGAGAGGAGGACAAGCAACCTGCGAAATACTCGGGCAATATCACGAGAGCAACAGAGAGAGAGAGAGAGAGGGAGAAGAGTTTCCTCCGACACTGTGCGAGAGAGCTCTGTAACGACACACCGAGTGGCACTTGTCTCGTCGTTCGGAGCATCGTTACGAGGCCCTAAAATGTTGGTAATGGTCTATGCTTTCACCCTCTCGTCTCTTTCGTTCTCTCTCTCTCTCTCTCTCTCTCTCTCTCTCCGACACTTTCGTATCTCGCTGGCACGATCCGGGCTGCGGCTACCGCGATAATATAATTATTGTCTGGATGCGAGAGGGCCATTGCGCGTTGTACTATACGAGCCCTCGATACGAACCAACAACGGTCATAGCTTCGCGCATATGGACAATTCCATGTCGAACGAAAGCTCGTCTCGAGGACCTCTGATTCTCGACCGACGACAATTATTTTTTCGTCGTTACGGACTCAATCTTTTTTACCGCATATATTCGAAGGCCTGAGAGTTTCTCGAAAAAATACGTCGTCCAGAAAAAGTGAAACAAAATCCGCGAGATCGCGGGTTCCTTGTTTCGAATTATCGAGTTACGCGGATTGGCATATCGCTCGCGGAGGAGAAAAAGGGACGCGGAACGTGCCGCTGGCTCTGTCGACTCTATCAGCGCGCGTGTACCCGCGGGTCGTCGCGCAAACGGCGTGTCTAGACGAATTCGAAGGACAATGACCGAGCGCAACGACAATGACAGCAGCTTCCGTTAGAATCACCGCAATGATCGTACAACTTCAGCTTTAACCACGTGTGTATATATATGCACGTGTTTATCATAGCGGTGGTATACATTTCATAAAAAAATGAGCTCTATATCGCGCATTCGCGAGACTGCCTCCGCCAATTGCGGTCCGCGTCAGCGATCATCTCGATCGCCTCGCTGGGTTTATCGTTTCCCTCGTCTTCTCCTTTGGAACGTCGGGTTTAATTCCCGAGCGAACGAGGAGAAAAGACGTACTCCCGCGACTGCCCTTGAGATATAATTGTCATCGTTATTTCGGCCATTACGTCCGAAATGTCCGCGAATGATTTCGTACGGTGATGACATAAAACGATAATAATCGAGAGCTCTCCGTGTACCGGCAGAGGATCATCGTTATCGTCGTCACATTTGATTCTACGATGTCCTTCTGCTTATCGGTACTTGGGAGCACTCTCCCCGTCCAACCCCCTTCGTGTTACGAAGGGGGTTGGACGTGTTCTTGGACGGCTCTTGTCCGTAACACGAAGGGGGTTGGACAAATCGGTTTATGGGAAAAAGGATTTTTTCAGCTGCAAACGAGATGGGATGCGACCGTTTTTTTTTTTTTGCCGATGCTCGGGAATGCTTGGTCAGACTTGTTTACTCCGGAAGTTATCGCTATCATCGCCACCCTCGATCTCACCGTGCCTCTCCGCTCGTCGGCATACTTCCGAGCACTCTCCTCGTTCAATCCCGATGTATAAATACATGCATATGCATGTACCACCGCATGTAGATGAGCGACAAATGCGCGCGCGTTGGTCCATTTGCATAGGCTTATTCTCCATCCTGCTCGTCCTCTTTGTACCATTCATCACTCGCTGCTCGCGTTCTCCGCGTCCTTATCCTCTCGCGGCAATCTAAACTTTCTTGAGAGTCAATACCGGGACGCTTTGGATTCGGGAACGAGGGAGAAACGAGCCGAGGGATGAGGGGGGTGACGGGGCGAGAGGGCGCTTTGCCTCGCGCGAGGTCTTGGATTAGTTTCGTTCCGGTGATGGCACCGTCAAACTTTTCGAGCCTCGGAAGGATTCGAGAGGACGCGAGGATGAACAGGGATCGAATTACACGAAGACAGCTCGTGGAGAGAGAGAGAGAGAGGAGGGAGAGGGGGATGGAGGGGTAGCTTCGGAAAAGGGTTGCCGAAATGAAGCCTAGCGGAAATCCAAGCAGGAGACGCTCGACGGGTACTCCGCACCCCTGTTTTTCCCGTCGCTTTTTCCTCTGATTCTTTTTCAACGCACAGTGTCAACGACGAAAAGGAGAAATACATCGAAAATCGATATGTTCCACGTTTTTTTTTTTTATATAGCAATTTCAACGTTTTCTTATTACTCCTCGTTAAGCACCGCGTTTTTCTCGATCACGAAAAGTTCGTTTTTTCGATTTTATTCCGCTGTTTTCGTGCTGGTTATCTTTTTTTCTTACTGAAGATAAGAGCAAACCGCGAGAATCTCTAGACTGCGTACTTTTGTCTTGAAAAATTGCGAAAAGGAGCCCCGACGAACTCGACTGCCGAGTCGCGAATAGGAACCTATTTTCGGGAGGCATTCCTCGATTTTTGTGGGAATAGCATGTGGCTCGCGTCTTATTATCGCCGCGACATTGCGCTGCAAGAATTCGCCGCCCAGCATCCCTCTGCTTCATCTAAATATTCGAGTTATCTCGAACGAGAGCGTTTCCACCGCTCGAGGCGTTATACCTGTCATTTGTGAATGTTTCAAAGATACGAGGAACGCGAGCCCTCGAGGCTGCTGCCTCAAGAGAGGCTCCACCCTGCTCCTCTCTCTCTCTCTCTCTCTCTCTCTCTCCTCTCTCTCTCTCTCTCTTTTGCCAAGGAGTGCACAAACGATGACAGATTCTCTACCTACATATCTCACCAATGTTATCGACATTCATGAATTTTTTCTTCACCGCGGAAACTTTTTCACGCATTTGTCCTCCCTTTCGTTTATCTATTTTTAAATCTTCCCCAGCATATATACGATATTATATTCTCACGGTTGGCATCTTATCCATTTCGCCCGAAACGAGAATTCCCGTTCCATCGTGCGGTAACAGGCGGGATTGTCATCGATCCTCCCGACGACTTATTTAAATTCCGCGAGATACGGAATTGTCGTAAAAATATTTGAAAATTGTCATCGCTGATCCTCGCACAAATTTTTATCCACCAAATTGAGGGAATATACAAAAAAACGGGGTATTTCCGGAAACCGATGTTCATTCCCCGTCAAGTCCGGTGGGTATGCAGTTTGAGACATGTTTTTTTTTCAGAACCGTGACTTTTTCTTTTTTTTTCAAGAAATACATCGAGTCGACAAAGTTATCATGGAATTTGGTGAAAAAAAATTGTTTGCCAAAGGGATGCAGTCGTTTTTCGCCGATTCTAGGGAAATTCCAATCGCATCCTGCGACTTTAGCTTCGAACACATTTATTCCCATGTTGCACACACACACACACACGTACGTGAGCCTTCATCCTAGCGGAATACCCTATTTATCTTGGCGTTGGCCGAATTCTCTGCCCCTCTCTCTCTCTCTCTCTCTCTCAGCTATCCAAAATGATGCTGCAGTCGCGACCATCGCAGACTCGCAAGCTTTGCGGAATCTCATCACGTTCTACCGGTCCAGCATTTTCCACTGAAAAACCAGCGCAATTTCGATGATTTCTCTGCAAGATATTGGAAGGAGATACCAGCGAGGCCTTTTTCTACTCCTCCCAGAGTGCGATCCGCCGTTCCCTTCGTGCATAGCGCGTTAATTCTCCCTCAGCATCCCACCGACGTCATCTCGTTATCTCAACGAGTAATCTCGCATTAGCCGCAAGATCACCGCGAACCTCGCAAGACGATCGACGGAATAATATTTCTCCTCACAGTTTCATCCGCGAGACACGTAATTTCGCCCCCAATTTGACTTTGCGATTCTAGCGACGATCGTTTCAGCGCGATCGCGTCTTTCGGCGCTCAAAGCGATGCGCCAAAAGGGTGTTTTTTCTTGAAAACAAAAAATCCGCATGGAAATTAGCGTTAGTTCGCTGGTAGGAAAGCCGACGCGGAGCTTATTTTCAAAATTAAGATACTCTTGAAAATACAGCGCGAAAATTTCGATAAATTCGACAAAATCAGCGTTTTCGAGATAACGGACTTTCCGAAATGTATATTTTGCGCGATTTAAATAATCATCCGAGAGGAGGAATGGTCATTTCTCTCGTTCGCGTACGGATGAAAATTCGGAGTTTTGAAATGCATTACTCCGATGATAAAAGCGCGTACAATCGGGAAACAATACGATGATCGTCATAGAATTGTAAATTATCCATCGATCGTATGGTAAATTATCGACAGAGCTGTTCGGGGATTCGACATTCGCCCTTAGGACGAATTCGAACGTTGGAGCAGCGGTATATACGCGTCAGGATGATATCGAGAGAGGAGCATCCGGTTTTGGGAACGAAACGAATATTCCATCGCGAAATTTAATCATTGCAACTGTCACCCAGAGGTCTGGCAAACTTCGCAACCACGCCGCGAGCCGAGAGGCTTTTGTGCGAAATCTCATGTGCCGGATGGACACACGTGGTCCTCGATATCGCCGAATTGTATTTCGATTATCGTTGTAATAAATTAAACGGACGATTTTCATCGACGTACATTAAAAATCGCGTTAAATTATCGCAAACGGGTTATTAACTTCTTATTTTCGTTCGAAGCGTACGTGGCGCCCTCTTGCGGGGCATTCGAGAAGTTTCGGCCGTTTGCCACCGCGCCGGTACACGCAGTCGTTAAACATCGCGGCATTCGCTCGCTTGCTCTTGTAACCAATGATTTTGGAGTACGGTTCGAATCAACCGGAAACCAAAATTTCATCAAAATCAACGCGCACACCGTACCGACTCCCGCCCCTTTGCAAGTCTCTGCGTCGCGTACACCAACCCGGCAATTTCAATTCCACGGCGTTGGCCACGATTCTGCCTTGTAATTTCATCAATTAACCGTTCCTCCGCTCTCGTTCGCAGTCCCTAACCTCTCTCGCGCATTGGTCACTCGTCCCCTTTCTCTCCTCATCATCGCTCGTCTTTCCCCTTTCATCCTCCGATAACCAACAGCGATACGCGTTTCGGCCATTACCGTTGCACCCGAAAATCGTGCGCGTACTCTCGTGAAAATTCGTTCGATGATCATCGTCACTCCGAGTGGCTGCTGCTCGTCACTCTCGATCGTTTCGAAATTCGACGAACGCGCGATCGAGTTTACCGGAGTGGACAAATTTGCGGGCGTAATGGAGTTGTCGAGCTTTTTAATTGATGAAAAATATGCAACAGCGATTGCAGGTTACGAATGGTTGACAGGGTGGCGGAGATTCGACATTTTTCGCGAAAAATTTATCAAAATCCCAGTGTCGAGTGTACGAAAGGGCAATGCTGAAAAGTGAGGTTATGTGCGTATGAGGATTGAGAGAAAAATGACCTTCTAAGAGACTGAATGTTAACGAATTAAGGGGAAGTGTGGATGACACGGGAGAAAAGCGAAAGAAAAGGACGAGAGGAAGAGTAGTCCTGGGACGAGGCGTCTAATCCTTTGCCACAGGGACCCTCTCTGTCGGTCGCTTCGTTCACGGACAATCATCCCGAATAGACTCGCCATACAGATCGAGCGAAGCATGGCTGGTGTTAATTAACTGTTCGCCCCCTGTGTGCCAGAGTCACACATGGCGACATTTCGAGCCTGCTCATATGCTTGTCTCTGCGATATATCGTATATTATATTCCCACTCGCAATTTCCGCCTTGTTTCGCATACATTTTCGCCATCTTCCTTGCACCGCATACAATTACAGAAACAGAGAGAGAGAAACACGCTCGATACACACAGTGTTTCACGGATGAAACGTCATTATATTCCTGGACCGAGCGAAATTCCCACGACTGTTGATTAACCACGTTGAAAGTATTCGTGGAAGCGGAGAATCGTTCCGATACGAAAATTCATAAAAAATGTTGTTGAAATGTTTATTAAAATGAAAATGAGGTACGATTACGCGGTGGTGACACGTGGTATGTAATAAAGATCGTAAAACTTAGTTCGAGGTTAAAAACGAAAGGTCGAAGACTGCGAAGGCTAGGAGGAGACTAGGAGATATCGAATTGACCACGGGTTATCATGGTGATGGGTGAGCATCTTTTTAAAACGACTTTCGAGTGACAACTGCCTCGAGAGTCGACATCTACCGGTGGGTATTTGCGGACGCGGACTCGTACCGTCAAAGTACACGAACGGCACCGCTAATGAACTGCTCGCGGTTGGAAGACGATTCGCTGCAAAGTCCTGTATGTTTAACACCCCCTGCGTATTATGTCGCTACCTGCATCGCACGTTGAATCAACAAGCTTTGTATAGAAACCAGCGAGAGAGAGAGAGAGAGAAAGGAACAGCATCACGTACAGATTCCTTTTCCTCTCGCTGAACCAACTAAATGTATCAAACTTGCTCGTCCAATTCTCCAGCAATTCCCTCGATACACTCGCTGTCTCCCGTTTCCGCCATCTTGGCACTACTTTCAACGCGGAGTAACACCGAGTTTGCCTAACCTCAAAAACACGACTCGGATCGTCGGATCTCGAGCGCGACGCCACGAGAACGCTGATAGAGACGCGGGGAAATCGGGCAACAACTTTGCACCGAGAATATCAAAGTTCGTTAACGCTCTCGTCGTTGGCTCATTATTTTTATCGTCCTACCATCGTAGAAGCGCAATTCTGCACCTCGGTTGCCTGTCGTCCGCTCCGTACGTCGTACATCGTCGTTCAAAAAAGGGGCTCAAATTCTCGGGGTGTAGACTATTTTGGAAAAAACGGAAATTTGACGAGAAAATTCTAGCAACGTTGATAACGAGGCGAGAATTTTTCCATAGGCGACAGACAGTTGGCCACGAATGTATCAACGAGTCTGTTGCGGAATGTCGGCGTTTTACGAGAGATCTTTTCGTTCGAAATGCAGAAAAGCGCGAGGGAACTGCGAAACTGATGGAAAATATCGAGTATCCGATAATGTGTAGTCTGGGGTCTGATTTTTCGAGAAGATGCACACCAGCCTGGAGATGAAACGGGATCCGAAAGTTTTACGCGTCGGAACGAATGACAGGTTATTCGTTCGCGAGTGCAAAACCATCGGAACATCCATTCCGTTTCTCTCGGCTGGCACATGTACAGTGGCAGTTTTGTAATTTACCGTATGCATATCCATGCCCCCCCCCCCCCCCCCCCCATATTGGTAGAGATGGACCAACGGAGAGAGTAACGTGCGGTTCACATCGTCCGCTATCCGAACCAATCTCCTTCTCGCTCGTGCTACTTTACTCAACCACTGGATTCTCTCTCTTTCTCCCTCACACACACTCTCTCTCTCTCTCTCTCTCTCTCTCTCTCTCTCTCTCTCGTCTGTTTCACGTAGCGCGATCTATGGATTTATGCAAATTTAGGCAGTTAGAGTCCCGAGCAGTGCTCGCCCTGTTGAATAATGCGTTGATAAGACATGGAACAGAAGAGAGAGAGAGAGAGAGAGAGAGAGAGAGAGAGTGGGAGAGAGGGAGGAAGGGATGAAGATACCTGGGCGACTCTGGCTCATATGCCGTTGCCCATCCTACCATTCACCATTGATTTGTCACCGTGCTTCTCGTGTTCCGGCTGCACCGATCCTCCCTTCTTGCGTCTTCCTCACGAGAGAGCGTCTTTGCACCCTGGACAAATCGACAGGATTCTCACGAGCAGACAGCCCGGATGAGGTATGCAGCATCCGGAGGTGTGAGGGAAGAGATGAGATAAAAAACAACCCTCACGAGCTTCCGCTGCATCGAGATGACGCTATTCGAAAAATCTCTCGTCATCCGACACACGCGTTGCGGAACGAAACGCGACGGAGCCACTCTGTTCCAGTCACTATTTATTTATTCGTGGAAATCATTCCTCCGCGTCCTTTTCAATCAAAATCCCCACCATCACTCGGAGAGCATCAGAGATGCGTAAAAATTACTTTTGCAAAAAAATTCGCCATTTTCTTTAGAATTCGGAGAATTACGAGCGTTAATTGAAACATTTTCCCTGTTCGTCGCGAGGATCCATCGTATCCCTCGGGATTCCAACTCCGCTCCTTGGGGGAATCGTTGATAGAAAGACGGAAAATATCGGAAAAAAAAACTATGGGAAAAAAGCGCTCGACTCGAAAACCACCGATTTCAAACCCCTCATTTATCGCATCAAATTCTTTGCAAATTAACTCTAGATCAACCCCTTCCAAGGAATATATCGAGTTACCGATAGCTCTCTGTACCCCTAAAGAGATTTCGTGTCCGTGTGATGTGAAATGTACGCGTACAGCGTGGCAAAAGTGTGGAGCGTAAAAGCGATCAACGTTATTCCGTTTGATCCGTTGACGAGATGTGTACGGGGTAGAATCGCGTAAAACTCCACAACCGGGTAGACTTTAACGGTCGTGTGTGTACACGAAAGCGGATTTCGCGAGTTTGCCATTGACGGTTTATCCCCCCCCCCCCCGCATGCCCGACGTGACGCGATGACAGTACTTTTCAATTACAAAACGGAGAGAATTTCCACCCCTCCTCCTTGCCCCTTTATTTTTTCTAACACGATGGCTGACGTCGCGACGCGAATGAATGGAACGTTCGGGTCGCGATTGAACGACCTCGAAAAACAAAAAAAGAATAGAGCCCAACGACAGCGATTAAAACGCCAAAAACGATCGCGATGCCACGGTGTCCGGGGGATTTGCGACGAACAGAGGAGGCGAGAAGGATCCGTAATACGTTTCGGGAACGCCCTGTAATCTCGGAAACCCGTATGGGCGCGACAAACACCGAAAGCCGGGAAAAAAAGTCAGGAGAAAGAGAGAAGCGTGAAAAAAAAGATGGGCCTTGATTTTTCAGTCGACGTTCCCGAAACTTGGCACGAAAAATTTCGTGACTTTTTCTTTTTTGTTTCGCAATTTTACGTGGTCTTTTCGCGCGACGATGGTCGAAAGGGCACGATCGACCGAGCGTCGAAGAAACGACAGCTTTTTTCCCCTTGATTGCGCGGTGGTACAGAACCGGAAATGTCGCTCGGATAATTCAAGTGGATTGCGTCGTAAAAACCGGAGAATCATGGTCTGATCCAATTAACGATTTTGCCGTGACTCTTCGCGATTGAACCCGAATTGCGCGAAACATATCCTCTCGAGTGTCCTTTTCTTCTTCCACTTTAGCGATTTTTCGATTTTCGCTACGACGTTTTTTTCCCTCTCCTTCACTCGAGCATCGTACTCTCGAGGCGGCACTCGAGTCTACTACTCTGTACAATTTAGCGTCTACCGTCGTACTTTCCTTCGATACTCCTTCTCTTCGCTTTCTCGCGCATTTTTCTTCTTCGATTTCCTCCTTTTCCTTCGAGAGCTGTTTCGCACGAGTTTACGCGTCCCGGAGATTTCGCGATGAGTCTCCTTCGGCCGAATCCCTCGAAAACATGCTCTTTTTTCTAAGATAAAAGAATGAATTTTCGAATGAAAGATCCAATTTGCCATTAATCCATCGTGAGATGCGGGGAAATTTAACCTCGGACTGTCTCTCAAACTTCGACGAGAGGGGATGAAGAAGACGCGCGGAAACGCGCGATAGGCGATGAGTGGAAAATCGATCAGGAATGCGAGAGAGAGAGAGAGAGAGAGAAATAGGGAGATAATTTCGTGGATAGACCGTGAAGATTATTTACGCAGTTATATACTCCGTTGCAAGGGGTGGAAGCGTGAACTCACGGTTCGCTTTCCGAATGATATTTACGCTCACAGTTGCGCGGAAGGGAAATTAATTAAACCACCGAGTATTCTCGAAGAATTTTCACGATTCCCTCAAAATGCGCGTGAGAAGAAATGCGGCCGATTCGAGAACGAAACTGGGCGAATGAGAGGGAAAAAAATTGGTTCGCCCAAAATGTCAAATCGTCTGAAAATTGAACGTTTATTTTTTTCTTCCCGAATTCGTCGACCGCCAAGATCGACGAGATTCCGTGACAATTTCGCTCGGATTTATGTAATCTTCAAAGAATTCATCGACGCTGACACTCGCATTAATTATCATTCGAAACGCAGAAAATAATCAGAATCCTGAAGGAAACCTGACTTATGGCGGGAAATCTATTGTAAATTTTTTCATACCCCTATGGTGTCGATGGAAGCTTGCGAAGGTTAAAAAACTAAACAAAGGTAAATAACAGATATTTCGATCACGAGAGTTGAAAGCAAAAAAAACTAATTGGCACTAATGATAATAGCGTTTTTGCCTATAGTTGCAGTCAATGGTGGTTTCGTTTGTGTTTTTCCTTTGTTCTCAAATTGCGTGAACTTCTTGTTCATCTCCGTAATGAAAATAGCGAGAATTGTGACTGAAAATAGGACGAACAATACGAAGAAAACCGTGCTCCGAATCCTTTGCGCTCTCTGGGTATTGGGTATCTCTCTGGGGTCTGTAAATAACGTTCTCGTTAATTGCTCTATACTTTCGAGTAGAAGACGTTGAAGTTTGCATCGTCGGAACGCGACAAACGAGTGGCTTTTTTTTTCTTATTGCCAGCATTACGCTTTTCAGAAAATATTTACGCGACTCTAGAAATTACAACTTTAAAGAACATTTGTGATAAATATAATGAAAATATAAAGACGCTAATTTCAACATCGTCATATTTGGAGGTAACGGTTGACGATTTGTCCAGCATCTCCCGTCGAATAACTTACTCGAATTGCTGCGGTCTCGCCACCTGCTGTACAAGGATTTTGGTATCGTAACGACTCCGTTTCTGTACAGAGAATCATAGGATGGTGGTGGTGACGGTTGTGGTAACGGCAAAGCTGACGGCCGTGGTAACGGCGGAGCTGGCGGCAAAGCCGACGGCTGTTGTAACGGCGGAGCTGACGGAGGAGCTACGTACGGTCCGCTCGGTGCTTCCTCTCTCTCTCGGACTGTACAAAGTGTTCAATTTCAGCAAAACGAATTCACAGTGAATAAGTTGCATTCTCAGTTTTTGCACAGTAAAAAGTGTGGAAATACATATTATACGACGGAAAATTAACCAAAGTTACCCTGATTCAGATGGTCCAGTGTGGGATTGCGAGGATGATTCTTCGGAGGCGAGACAGTCACCGCCTCGTTTCTCGGTGGCGGATAATTATCCATTTCCTACTCCGTCATTCGCCTGGATTTCCGTAAATCAACAGGGAATCACAAAACATTACGATATTTCCGACAGACTTTATGAATTTTGAATGACATTCCGTCGTAATAATCGGTTCTGAACGCGACGCGAGACTACAGAGCGGTAAGCGGAGCCGTTTCAATCTTTTACGTCGTTGAGAACAGACGCGAAAATAATGACTTATCCATGACGGTGATGTAATAATAATCGCACGCTTGAAAATGTACGCTTGAGAATCCATTATGGAGTAACGAGAAACGGGTTAAAAATAAGATTTTGCCCGAGCAATAATACATGTGCCGATGGCGGCAATAACAACAGTCACGTGATGCATGTTTTGACACGGTACTGATGGCTGCCGCCAGACGAGCGCGGCGCGGCGGGTGGGGAGCGGTGGGTGGCGATCGGAGCGCCGCCGTGGCTAAAAACAGAAGTCTGTTGAAAAAGGTGGGACTATTGAATGACTCATGAACGCATTTGAGAAACGAAGCTACGTGGTGATAAACGATACGACGCTGAATTATCTCATACATTATTAAAGCATATTTTGAAAAAAGTTCGAAATGGTAGTTCTGTCTTCTTACACTTTGCGTCGATTGTCTGCTCCGACTGCGGAAAACGTGTGGCAGATAACGAAAAAACAGGCTAATATTGATTACCTTCACCTCGTAGGAATGTTACTCTTTATTTTGGCGCGTTCAGAGGCGGCGAATGTCACTTATTGTGGAATTGCGCAAATTCGACAATGTCACTGTAAAATTCGAACGATTCGAACGACCGCTCCACTCGTACCGTGACACCGTAATATACCAACTACTTCTTATCCGTATCCGCGTATGTACACGGTGTACGCTTATGTATATTATATAATTATGCGCACATTACAGACTTCTTATCATCCGAGCGAGCGATAATTTCCCGAGTTTCCCGAAAGCTCCAAACGAGGAATTTGTTCGAACTTTTCACGTGTTTTTTATTCAAGAATATTTCATAAAAACCCATAATGCGATTTTTCCCAACTAACGTTTGCTCGGAAGATAACCAATTTTAAAAGTTTAATTCTTCTTTCGTCCTCTCTCAAAAAATATTCGTATACGAGACATTTTTTCAGATGTACAGATGAAAATTCGTGAAATAATTGTAATTAACAGAAATAAAATAATACTGGATTATTCTATACAAGATATACAAATTATCGAGTAATTCCAGCAGTGTACTGCCATTGACGGTTGTTTTTGGGACGAACCTGTGCATTGCACGCTAATAATGCCCGCATCTCCGGCGAAATATTCAAAATATAATCCGTCCCCGCATAAAATATGGTTCCATTATATACATGTCGAACAAGGAGAAAAATACAATTCACAAACGCGTAAAAGTGATTCGCAGGCGGTGCGCGACTCTCGGAATCGCACTTGTCCGCACCGATAATCCGATAAACCCCTCTTCGTGGCGAGTTATCTCCGCGCTTTAAGAAAATATATTTCACTTCTTTACCGTCCTTCCTTTGCTCTGTAGAAATATTTAAAAAAAAACAGCGACGCTCAAAAATACGAATTCATGGTGACCCGAAGAATGGCAGCTAAAATGACAATAGAGAGTACGATAGCCAGGATTCGACCGCTTCTACCTGTAAATCCGAAAGAAAACAAAAATTAACGATATAACAATGAAAAAAAAAAAAAAACACAGACGCGTATCTCTAAACTTCTAATCGATTTTTAATGACGATCAAGCCACTCGAACGCCGAAAATCATTGTTTCCGTCAACCGTCTGTTTCTTCGTCTTCGAACGAGATAAAAAAATGATTTTGCTTCACAAACGAGCGAATGCTGTTTGAATCTTGCCTGAACAGCAGGTGGCAGGTTGAGCGGGAACCGGCCGTATGATGTGAATAGTCGTAGGTGGCGCTCCGGAATCGTCCAAAGTTGGTCCGTATTGCGGATAAGGATTGGCCGCGTATGCGGTCGGATACGAGCCTGCGACACCACCCGGTGGTGGGTATACCACTCCGCCATTGTAATTCTGGGTTTGACCGGAAAAGTGAGTTTGAAACGAATCGGTAGCGGTAGCGTAAGGCGAGGCCGCCGCCGCACCGATAGGATGATACGGTGGTCCATTACTGATGTACGGAGTGTAATGCAAGTTTTCCGGTGGCGGTGCCGAACTTATAGCTTCGGCGTACGACGGAAGTGCCGGATGTTGACGATGATTTTCGCCGCCCGGTGCGGCATGTTGTTGCATCTTTCAGCCGCAATGCTGTACAGCGTCGAAATTCTCTTTTAGCTGGACAAATTTTTAAGATTTTCAAAAAAACTTCTTTTTCAATCCGGATTTTCAATACCCCAGTGAAAAAAGCCTCTGTTAACAAATAGCACCCCAATGCGTATATCGGAAAGGGCTTTTCGTTCGGAACGAGGATTCCGCCGCGTGTATCGTGCGCGTGCATGGACGCTGGTAACCGCGTGATATCTCATATCCAGAGTCAACGTGTGCAACAGGTGCACTGCCGCTTAGATCGGGAAATCCCGGATATAGAGATATAGAGACGAGACGCGTTTCATCTCGCGGATAGGCGGGGGAGGGGGGGGGGGGAAGTGGCGATTCGGTAAATCTTGCTTCTATGATATTTCGCTCTGGCCACCGCGACGATGTAAGCGTGTTCGCCGAGTCGTGTTATTGCATCGTGTTATGCACGCGCGCGGGTATACTCGATTCTTATATATTCTCGACAAAAATCTTGATATATATATGCACGTGTATATACACGTATATATACATGTAATCTCAGCCATATGCGAGTTGAGAAATGGGAAGACTCATTTTCGATCGTTTTCCATCTTTTGGAGTATTTTGCGCGAGTTATTTCTCAAATTTGTGTACCAGAGAGAGAGGGGGAGCGATAATCGGGAGAGGGAGTATCGATTCAGCATCGACGGGCGAGATATAGACACAAAAATAATCCAAAAGGCACTATGACTCAAACACCGTGTATCATCCGCCGTGTATATACGTTGTTTTCGAACGAATTTCACTCCAAATTCACGCTCCCGTTTGTCCAGAGCTTTCTCGAGGGAATCACTCACCCGCTTTCGGTCCTCGTTGTATGGCCTTTCGCGTAACTTTGTCGCAAACTTTGCACGAATTATCGGACGCGGAGAAAATAAAATCGCGTCGGTACTACGCGATACGATGTGGTCTCCTCCGAGTTCCCGTCCCTCTCCGCCCCGCCCGTCTCTCTTCGCAGTAGCGATCCATCTTTCTCTCACGGAACACTCTCTCACTGGCTATGGATGATGACATCAACCCGCGTTTACGATGAGCTCATGGCCGCAAACGCGCGCACACACGTACGCGCGTTTGATTACGACGGAGAGCGCGACTGGCGATATTGCCGCACCAAAACGCTGCTTATCTCTCGCGATTGTACGAGACGACGAATCGCAGGAGAATGGAGAAACGAGCGCCAAGATTCGAAACGAGGAAGCGACTCAAATTCCGCGTCTCGAAACGTCTTATTTTTTATCCACGCTTTGAAAATGAAAGAAAAAGGCGCATGAAAAGTAGGCTTTGATAATTCAATCAGCGATAATACGAAAGATGGCGCTCGGAAAGTACGTTTTCAGGGCTTTGAAAGAGGAAACTTTGGGATTCTGTCATTTCCGAATGATGGAACACGTTTTAGCACTTTTTTTTATCGTTATATATTTTTTTCGAATAAAGTTTCGACCGTTTAACGATATTTATCGCGGAGACGACGCGCTGGAGGATATTTGGCACGCGGGCGCGGCGTTGTACCGTTGTCAAAGGTCGGCATGTTTAATGTAGTACAAAAAGCTGAGTGTACGAGGTGTAACTCGGCGGCGGAAGTGGGTGCGCGCGTTCGCGTCAAAAAACAATGTCTAACGCGAGGAAATAGTCGAAAGTTGGACGGAAGAGAGGATACAAAAGAACCCGGAAGCGAACGATGATTCGCGTCCTCGATCCCCGATTCGTCCCACTCGAATCCACCGTTCGCGTTTGTCTCGATTTTTCTCAAAATAACAATCACACTGACAACGAAATCTTTTTTTTATCGCGCATAGAACAAGTACACGGATGAGTGGAAAAAATGAATAAAAATCAATAAAAATCTCCATGAGTATTACTGCGCAAAGAAGGCAAAAAGAGCCAGGCATCGTCGTACGCTCCCGAGCTCTGCAAAGTATACGCGAGGGTTGAAAAAATGGCGCCTGCTAACGCGAAAAGACCGGAATATAATATTATATAGTCGAAAATGGCCATGAGAGACGAAGAGCGACGTTGGAGAGGGACGGCGCGGGACAGAACGGAATATAAATTCATTATTTTGCATAAATTTTCACCGTACATCTGTCAAGCAAAGGACATGTACGCGAAAACTTTTCGTCATGACACGCTCACCCCGCGTCTGCAGGAGCGACGAAAAGCGCGATAAAAAGCATCGCGGATGTATAATCTCTGTGCGAAATTTCGTACAAATGCAACGGAGTGTTTTGTATACGTACAACTAATTTCGTACTGTACGATGTATTTTCGTACGCCGCTGATGCGCGAATGGAACCTCGAGAGCTGCTTCTGCATTATCTCACCTCATCGCGACTTCCGTTCTGCACGCTAGGATGAAATACGAGCTCTCGTTTATACCAGCACGATTTTCACATATACGCAAATTCGGCCTTTCTTTTTTCCGCCGACGTAATATGCCAGGCTATTTTATTATCGTCGGATGAAAAGAAGGATGGATATTCGGAGCGAAAAAAAGCAGCGGCAATTTTACATCGTACATAAAGCGACAAGACTTTATCTCAACGCGAATTAAAAAATGCAAAATGACCGGTTGTCGGATCGCGTTTTCTCTCGAGTGACACATTGCGAGCTTCTTCCGGCGGTTATCCTAAAAGTGTTTATCAACCGATGAAAACCGATGAAAAACGGCGGTTATTTATACAATTCAACGTTGTTTCGAGAATTATTATTCATTGCGGCGTGAGACACGAGCAGCCCTGAAGAGGCCGTTCATTCGGTCGACGATGAAATGGCATTCGATGAATTATAAACAAGAGGAAAACCTCGTTATTCGCGGATGAGCGAAATTTATCGAAAAATTCAGTGTACGTGCAATTTATTTCGCAGAGGATGTTTCAACCACCGTCGCCAGAGAGAACGAACTTTGGTCCGTAGCTGGTCAGAATTTATGAACTTTCAGTTGATCATAATGCAATTTGAAACTGCACTTACAGTTAAGTTGAGTTCGGACGTTCTGCGCCCGTGAGATACCACACTCTCTGCTCTCCATCATCCCACGATCTTTTATACATGTATATATGTATATATAAGCAATGATTATTATACAGGAGTCTCGTGTTCACCCTTAGCTTCCACTTTATGAAGAGGAACATGCATCGTTCTCCGGTACAAAACTTGACTCTGCACAACGAATATGTATTCCACCACGTATATTTCAACGTTTCACGATGCGCAGAGAGGTCGTCGACCCTTGTTTCGCTCTGGCACTTTGTCCGTCAGCGGAACACCCCTTCGTTCCCAATTTAATTATATCAATCCCGCCTCAAATGTATACACATGCACAGTGTCAATTCGTGATCTCGTTGGCGGATTCTCGATTCAACGAGATTATCTCGCTGATTTCATCGAAATTCCCATTAACCTTTTTTTAAATAAACTTTATTAAAACATAGTGAAATTCAGCCTTACCTCCAAATTTGTCATATTTATTTTATTCAGAAACGTACGAGGAAATAAAAAAATTCCTTTTTCTTTTTGCAGATTACACTTTTCTCTTTAAGACAACTTTTCTTACGCAAATTATTTTGGTCCAGTCAACGACTCCTCGTGCTACCACAGACGTGGTCCCTTTTTTTATATTTCTATCGTAGATTTTCATTGAAATTCAGATCGAGATATTCTCGCAGCTTCGATTTATTGTTTAATTGAAATTTGATGATCTTTCGATGATCGACTCTGCCGGTACGAGAAACTTCAATGGGTTCAATTCCCGGGTGCGTTTACCAATTTCCGTTATAAGCGTATTCACTGCGCTTTCTTCAAAGCGGAAGTGGTCGTTTATCCGAGGCGCTTTGCCAGTCGCACGTATGTCTACGTATTTACTCGAAAGTGTACCAAAAACCAGTATAGCCCAGCGGATCGACCTCCGCTGGTCATCTTTTATCTCGTACCTCACCGAAAACCTCGAAACCAGGCTGCACACGTTTCACTGATAACCGCGAGTTTATTCCCACCCTCTCTTTCTCTCGATTTCTTCGTTTGTACTCCATGCTGAGAGACATCTAGGGGACACGAGCTTTGTCCCTCGGTATAATTACATTGCCCGAGCTAAAGCCCGACGATTACTCGCAGTGCGGTTGTCGTTAATTTGACCACTGGTATATAAAAGGAGGGGGATGAAGGAGGAGGAGGAACGGTCACTCCGAGGAACCCTCGAGAGAAGAGAAACTCGAGTATCGGTGAAAATTTTCTACCCTCTCCGAGAGTCTCGCTCTCGATGGACAACTTTTGTCCTTCCCGATGTGTTCGCTGCTCGCGATGACTCTCTCGCTGAATCGCGAAACATACATATTTTTCATCTTCTTCGTCTATTCATAATATGCTCAGAAACAGCGAGAAAAAAAAGCAACACGTCGTTATCAAGTGTCAAGTGGAGCGATATGCTGATAGAACGCGAGAAAAGAACGCGATTGCAAACTAGCGCTGATTTCGATAAGAGAAAAGATCGCGAATGCAAAATGCGAGACACACGGAGGAAGAACACGGTATTTATTTATTTCTTTCATCCATCAAAACGAAATGGTTGTCTAGCAAACTCAGGAATTCTCGGACAAGATTCAAAAAGAACGAACAATTTTTGTCACAATTAAAAACAAACAAAAAATAAAAATGTCAAGTCTAAAAGGGAGAGAAAACTTTTACCGTTATTTCGTCATAAAATATCGAAATCGCAACAAATTTCGTTGTTGATCTGCTCTACAATATACGTGTTGATTATTTTTCAAAGGTTCCAATTTTTTTTAAATTCGTTTTTTTTTATCATCATCAATCACTTAATTGCTCATGGACGCTTATTTATTCTCGTCGAAGAATTTTCCGTAATATTCGACGGTCAATTTGTAGAGAGTTCTAGGCTCGCACACGCGAGAGTTTCCAAGCACATTTCACTGGTATATGTATATCCCCACTTTTTAACGATACGTGTGTATACGATGTCGTTGGATGATGACAGTGGTTCTTACATCAGTACACTCGAATGCATAGAGAGTGCGTGCACACGCGAATCTCTCCTCGAACGTTGTTGGATTCTTTTTTACTACAAATCGTCTCAGCTCGTGCGCGAACTTGCGTCTGTTTTTTTTTTTTTCAATATCGACGCGAACCTAAGAACAAAAAGAAAGGATGAGTTACATCGCGCCAGTCCCGCGATCTGTTCCTCGAGTGATACTGTGAGCAGCTGGTTCTTTCCGGCTTTCCATTTTTTTTTTCATTCTTCGTTATTTCTAGTACTCGCAGACACTGTGACTGGAGAGTGACGTTGCTGATGTTGTCGTTTCGGGTCTGGGTCACGTTTAATCGGAACGCGGGAACTCGTGGCAGTTCGCTCCAAAGTGTCGCGTAGAAATCCAATGCGGCACGAAGAAATGTCGTCTCGGTTGTCGAAAGAAAAACGTGCGTATACATACACCATTCTAGCTTCGAAAATTCGACTCGATCGATCAAACAGGGAGGAGATTTTCCTTTTTTCACAATTCTAATCGTTATTTCGTAAAAAAAAACTGAAAAATAAACAAATAATACGTAAATTCGTTGGTCGTGAGAGAAAGGGCGGGAAATTTTCAAATTTCCACGCTCAGTTCGATTGACATTCTTTTCGAATCGACGGTATGATGAAAATAGTTGAACGTTCGGGCGTTGGAGTGCGATTTTGGAAAGAATGCGGGACAACGCCTACCGGAGCGTCCTCGAGGAGATGGTGAAACGCGTGTGGAATAGATGAGCCTGTGGGGAGTTTGGATGAACAAAAAAAAAGAGGGAAAAACGCTCAAAGTCGAGTGTACACGCTCGCGTAACATGGCGCGGGCCGAGAAGAAACGCGAGACCCGTTGCAGCGTTAGTGGAAAATGGAGCAGATCGCGTGTCGTCCCGCATACACATTTACTCAAATACGTTTACACCATTGCTGGTACCACTTGCTGGTACGTGCAATGGTGTTGCGTACGGAGAAGAACCGTTACCGTACAATCGAAACTACGCCGTTGAAAATCGCTGGAAGCAGGCTGCTCGCGAGCGAGCGCGCCTGCTGCGCGATAGGCTGTCCGTGACTAGCATAAACTGTTCGGGCGATCCTGCAAAAAAGATGCTATTTTTATTATAATTGAGCTAATCAATGCCGCGCTCGCGACACTCGCTGCTCCTTTTCGAGTCTGAGGAAAGGAAGCGCCGCAGAGTGGTATAAATAATTGATGAAACGCGTATAAACACGAACAAAACGTTCGACCGGAATACTGATTCGTTAATACAAATCGGACGGAATTTGAATAGGAATCGGACTTTTGTATAATTATGATCGCGCGAGTTTCCGCGTTCTTTAGTTTCTCTCTTTTTTTCCTTTCAGAAACTTCCGGGCGAAAATGGAATGCCGAAAACGAGCCGTTCCTCGTGGAGGAGATACCCGCGAGTCCCGTGATGAGAGGAAAGAGGCGAAATTCCGTGGAGGGAGGCTTCGTTGCTTCGGTGGAAAATATTCCGCCGAGTCCTCCTGCTGCCGAGAGGATGGGGAGACTAAGAGACAAGTCCGGGGAGGGGGCGTTCTTCATTCGCGAGATCCCCGGGAGTCCCGTTCGCACGAGAGCCGCAGGAGGAGGAACAAGAGGATCGAAGGTCAAAGCAACGACCCGGACGATTTCCGAACAGCGGGATGTCAGTGCGATCGCGACGCCGAGGATAATCCCGGATGGTGTCGATGGTAATCTTCGCGATGAAACACCCTGCAACGAGGATGGACCACCGTCTTACGAGTCATCCGTGCCGAGGAATGAAATTGGATGGTCGCTGGGCTCGGCTCTGCCGCGGGAACAGATTGGATGGTCACTCGACGTGACTTCCGGAATTCCATCCTCCAAGGGAGTCGGTCGCGATGACGAGAAATCGGCACTCGCGTATTCGCCAACGGACCCAACGTCGTCGTCGCCGATACAGCTCTCCCTGCTGGCTAAAACCTACGTCTCCACCGAATCACCGGATTCAAGGTCATTGTCACCATTGCCTTCGCGTGAGTACCGGCGATCGGAATATCCGCGCGATTTCTCGAACCTGTCTCTTGCCTCGAAGACCGCGCGTGACGATTTCGAAAATTACGGTCGTCTTTCGATTATTTTCAGTGAGCCCGAGTCCCGATCGACTGAGACCCCTCTACACCTACCAGCAGAGGCCCGTGCAAATCGTTCGAACGCCGATGAGGCCGAGACTCGGGAGGGATTACGAGAACGATCGGGATTCTTACGTCAAACCGCACAATGAATTTTCTCACAGTGAGCTAAAGCATTTTTCGTTTTTTTTTGTTTTTCATTACGCACAATTCGTGCTTCACAATGGCGGGACGAGTACGTTTCTGATCCCGTTGACGATTGTCTATTTCAGAATACGGGGGAATCGTCATTGCCATTTTCTTCGTAACGTTTATGATGGTACTGTCGCTCGCTGTCAAATTTCTCATTAGAAATAGTTTCAATCAATGACGATACATAGTTATATACTTCGTTAAAAATATGTCAAGACGAATAATTTTCAGTAATTTTGAGTACATCTGCCGTCCCATTATTTTTAATCTTGTGTTGCGAGCATCGCGAGGCGATCGGCTTTTTTATAAACATTATTTCGAATAAAAGTCGAGAGTCATTGGGTGGAAAAACGAGGTTCGTTGTAATGAGGAAATAATCGCTCGTGGAAAAGCCGAAATAAAATTGCTCCCTCGTGATTTTCCTCTCGCTGCTCGTGGCTTCTCCGAGTGCCCGGAATGAAACAGCACGAACGGGGATGTTGCCACCGGGCTCTTTGAATCGCTATAGAACCGTCGAATATAAATATAACGTTTGTAACCGTAAGTGAAACGGAAAGTTTGACGAGAGCCTCCTCGTTCTCGAGTTTTTTATTATTTCGCTAAACGTGTTATTCCCGTAATGAGAAAAGTTTTTTTTCCACCTTCGTACATACGTTTGTTTTTTCAATCGCGATATTAAACGAGGAATCAAAAGTGCATTCAGGTAGATCGTTGAAGATGTCGCTTTAAAGATACGGCAAAGTACGACGCTCTTGTTGTCACTTTTTACTCAAAATTAGGCAAGTTGGATGAGTCCTTTTGATAAAAAGTTGATGGGGTCCGGAATACGTCTATCGTCACGATTTTGCAGCAACGTGAAAAATTCGTCGTATTATTTTTAAATATCGTCAACCGAGCGAAAAGCAAGAGGTGAGCGTGTAAAGTCTTGTCAAAATAGTGTCGAATTTTCGCGAAATTCTTAGAGGCGATCGCGAAGAACCAATCGGCGTACGAGTACGAAACGTTCGATAACAGGCACGGTATTTTAGAAATAGGAATTACGGGTAGCCGAGCTGTTGCAATTAGATCGAACACGAGGGAGGCTGCGGAGATGGAGATGCATCAACGTGGAAGAATCGTACGTGTGTGGGCGCGCAAGTACACACGCACACTTGAGGGAGAGGGTAGTCGGGTTCGCGAAAACCCCATTCTTGTGTTGGGTGCTCCCGATTGTGAGCTCGAGAAACAATCGTTCGATTGTTCCAAACGCATACGAACCTCATGAATGGAGAAGAAAAGCTCCGACTTTGGGGATTCTGGTGAAACCCGGTAACTGTACGAGTCCGGATCGCGAATGATATGTAAACGATGAAACCCTCAAACGTGGGAGGACACTTATACGGACCCAACTTTTGGCAGTACGATTTCGACGCTGCACGTCCAACGAGAGAACAATCGAAAGCTCGGAGCAATGTTCCATCCACCATAGACGGCTAGAACTCGTATGGTATATGTACTATATGTACATTAGACTCATACACTGTTACATACTCTTGAAATTTCGTACGTAGTTGCATGTACCATGTATGATATAATTACTATGGCGCTGCACAGACTAATTCATGAACGCGAAAGTATGACAAGCGGCGAGCATATACCACGAACTTGTTCGATAGTCAGCCCGTGTTGTATCACCACCCGAAATATTTCACGTCGAGAATGTGAAATATTTCAGACGGACGAACCTGCTCTTTGAACGAAAATTTCGTTTTTTAATACACGATATTGGCCAAGGGAACGAAGACGGTTGAAATTGATAATTCATTTCGAGATCGACATGTTTAATGCGGAATTTAACCGATGTCCGCTTTGAGAATGTGCTGAAAATGATGGAGATTGTTTGCGTCTGGATGAAAATTAACTCGCGATGTTTCCTGAATTTATTGGTGATTTTTTTCAACGTCTCTCGCGATAAATCCCTCTGCTTTTCATAGCAACGCACGGGTTTTCTTCAGCGATCGTTTCCCAGGAAAACAATTCGCAGTTTTGCCCTCGGGGTTCGGAAGTAGCCTTCGCAATGATTTTTCTCAGTGATTATTGCACGCGAAGACGATAACCCACGCAATCACGTGTCGCCTTTTTCAGCATCCACTTGAATTTGCCAATTGGATTCAATCAACTCTCGCGTTTCCTTGATTTCTTCCTCTTTCGCGTTGTTCAATCGTATTCAATCTGCTGTCTGGTGGAAAAATCAAAGTCCCTACTGTTCGTGTTCGACAAAAATGCAGAATAAATTCAAGAGATTGTCGTGCAATACGATGAGCTCATCTCGACGTAGCCAGACATCGTCTCGGTGAGTGGCGGGATGGTAAAATATTTACTCCCTCGTCGTTTTTCTCTTGTAAGCTTCTTGACTGTCGAAAAGAAGGAAGAAAAAAAACAGAGTGACGATGCACATCAAAATCGACAGGGCAATATATGTTCCTTCTCTCCCTCTCCTTCTTTTTTTCTCGACGAGTTTGTCACTCGCGAGAAACTCGAAAATACAGATATAAAAAATGGGATATCCTGAAAAACCGAAGCGTTCACCGGGACCTTGGCTCCAGTCGCTTCAAACTTCGCCAGCAGACGTTTTCACCCTTCCCATTTGAAGTACAAGAAGAAGGAAGAAAAAGAAATCTGCATGAAGATGCTCGAGGAAGTCTCGCCTTGGCTTTTACCCTCGTTTGCTTTACTTTTCGTGCATCCTCTTTCTCAACGCGCCCTTCCTCAGGGTTTTCTCCCTTGACGAGTAAAAACGGGCCTTCGCGTTTATTCACAACCCGCTCCGTACTATTTACATAAATCAGCTGTGCAATCTCTTTGTACACATATGTTTTTCTTCAACGAGGTGAAAAGAGGGCATGCAGCAGAAAACTCGAACACGAGAAATCCTTTCGTTTCATCCCTTGTTTCCTTCCCTTTCCCTTCGTTCGTCCTGAAAGTTACGACGATCGAAAAGCTCATCGTTTTTCTCCGCGATAGGTCATTCCGCGAGTATCAAGTACGTTTTTCCGCAAACGCGCTTGATTCTTTCCGTTCTTGTACGTAAACAGTTTAAAGCTTTATTGTCGTTGGATCTGACATCCTCGGAGACAACGGTGCATTCTCGGAGGCCCGATGTCGCTTTCTATCAAATTTGTGCTTTTTTTTCAACGCTCGTTGGGAATAATGTTTGTAGAGTAAAGAGCGAACGCGCGCCAACGTGGAAGGGTGGGAAAATTTCGAGCTTGGGGGAGAAAAGATGAGAGGAACCGGGAGACGATGCAGCCAAGATTTCACCGAGTGGCAAAAGGGCCGAGATACTCGAGACGAGGGCCACTTCCGCGGATGCTGAGTTTACAGAGGAGCAAAGCCGACGAAAAAACGAGTCGAGGCGAGGGGCGTGATTCGTAGACGCGACACACACGTATATACGTTTATTTAATGTATATCATCGTTTTTTAACGTAGAAAAGGTCGTGACTCGGGTGACACGGGATGCTGCATTGACTGACATGTGCCATTTTGTCCCTCAGCAGCCTTATTTCGTGATAAAACGAGGGCTTGTTGGTGCTGACGTGCTTTGCACTTTGCATCTCCGTAACATGGCGACGAGTGATTCTTCTCGTTTGCAAGAGTGCTCCGAAACATGGGGTGATGGAGCTTTCATGGCTAATATATCATCATCATCCTCTTCCCCTTCCGATCGAAGGGGAAAAGAAAACTCGCGAAATGTTCGTTCCTTCGCGAGGCTACAGCAGGTTGGTGCAAGGTAAAGGAAACGAGACATTGAAGCGTTCGTCCTTCCGAATCGTCATCATTGAAAAAATTATTGTGCAATAGCATCAGAAATACAGACTTCCGGTGTGCATGTAATCTCAAAGAGTGGCTAATACCGGCGGAGCTCTCCATCGTCCGGCGGTTCATCCGGCTTTGGTCATACTCTTTCCCTCCATCGATTTGAGTGGAAGTGGGATATGCTTCGACTCGTTATTCTCCGAGACGATTAATCGCAGTGGAAATCAATCGAGAGAGTATCGATTTCCGGACACGTTCCACAATAAAATGGAAACATATGAAGCCCTGCGAGATGCACGATAGGGTTTCTCCGCTAAAAATCCATTGCCCAGTGGATGTTCGTCGTCGTAGAGGAGAGGGTATGAAGAAGCGAAGAGAAAATGAAGAAATCAGAGGGGAAAATGGCGATGGGGGAGAATGTGAGTATCAGAAATGAATTTGAATGAGAAGAAAAATAAAAGGAGCATTGATGAAATGAGGGTGAGTATGTTGCAGGGTGCAGGAGGACGGTGAATCGGCTACGGAGGGTAGGAGAAGGAAAACATTTGTAGAATTCTGCAGGGATCATTCCTATTTGTCTCGTATCGAGTATAGAATGGCAATGGAACTTTTAACGAAGCCATCGAGAACACGTCTCGATTCGCCTTCCAATTTTCCTATTCCTTCCTCCTCTGTCCTCTTGCTCTCTCACCCTCTCTCACCCTCTCTCACCCTCCACCTCTCGCACCCTTTGCAAAGTACTTTTGCTGCTCACGAATGAATGAATTTCGCACGTGCCTTCGACAATACAAGTATAGGAATGTCGTAATGGGAGAGTCTCGTCTACGGAATATGAAGGCGGTTGTCATTTCCAGCAGTGGCGCTCGAGGGCTCCCCCTACACGCGGACTAGACATTTACCGATATGTCTCCCTTCGACTTGGCAAGCTTCGGCGCATATTAGGCTGCGAATTACTATTCTCGTAGAAAAAAAAAATCATATGAAAATAAGTCGTCATCTCCAACGAGAATATCGCCGACATTTTTTTTTCTTTTTACAAAAGTACCATTCCGATGTCGTCGACAATTTTTCCCCGTGATACAATCATGGCTTTTATTGAAAAGCTTTTTTTCCGACGGAGACATCGAGAGAACGTCACCAGCATCGTTTTCTTCGACGGAATTTCGAAATTGCGATTTATTCACATAATCGGTTTAAAGCGTATGACTTAGAACACATTTTGACGGCAATATAGAGATCCTCTCGGGGTCAAGTTGTACAAACGTTGCTCCGGTATAGACGACTCTTCGTCTTGAAACGCACAGATGCGAATCCCGAATATAGTACCCGCGTTCGCTCGCTGTAGCTTTCAGCGCGGCTATCGCATTCTACGAGGGAACGAAGGATTTAATAATGAAGAGAGTCGGGCTAGACGTTCGGTACACATTGAGATTAGTACACACGGCGTCTCGGGGGCTTTCGATATCCGAACAACGGCGGTGGCAACTCGAATGTTCATCATCTTCTCCTTTTGGCGTTGGCTCTTCTCTTTGCTTTTGTACATACATGCATATGTGTGTGTGTGTGTGTGTATGTTTGTGTGAGTAACGTACAGAGGTATCCTCTCATTCGCGAAAGCGGGAAACATCATAGACAACTGTGCTGCCAGCTATCACCTCGATCCGCAGAGCAGATTACGAAATGGCACCATATTCTTTTCCATCGTCGCTGCGTTGTTATCAATATTGATCTCGTCCGTTGGAGGATAATAACAGAAATGTAAAATTGAAATGAAAAGATGGCGCATGACTATTAATGTTTTCATCAGCATGCATCGACAGATGGGGAAAGGATATTTTAAAATGAATAAATTCTCGTACTATCTTTTCATGCGGAAGTAAGAAGTTTCATGCGGTTTTTTTGCATTTTCTTACTGATATTTCGAGTTTTCGGGAAAAAGTCGGTGGGTTTCGTGATCAGCGGAAAATTTCCGATCGAATATGCTACTGAAATATTGGAAATTTGAAAAAAAAAATTTCGACTCATTTTTCGCCACTTTTCCAGAATTGTCGAAAAGTCGAAATTTCAAATGATCATAACTTTCTTCCTAATGAAGCTACATAGATTTTTTGGGAGTGTTTTGAAAAGCCCTTGAGTAGACTTAAACAATGGTGAAAGTTAAATGTCGATAGCTAGATTGCTTCACCCTCAAAATCGATGTTGAAAATCGGCGAAAAAAACGCAAAGGGGTATGTATGGGAAAACTGGCGAAAATCGGTGGTCCTACTTTAAAAATCTGCCAAAAATCGAAAAATCAAGATATCTGGACAAACCAAACGGCATTTTGAAGCCTCTTCAATTGCCAAGAGAATAAGCACAAGCCGGGGTGTCCATCTCGAACGAAAAAAAAATGGCAAACACTTTAGTGAACCATCTCAGTCCGTCAGAAAATGACGAAAAATTTTGGATTTCAAAAATGATTTCTAATGGTCCATATCGATGTATTTTTTCCCGCTGTTTATGAAACACGCCGATATTTCATCGAAAACCCAATATTTCGGTCCAAAAATGCAATAATACGAATTTATCGATTAATTACTATTGTCTCATCGAAATTTTCGATCTGATAAGCTCTGGAAACATTGAAAATTTGAAAAAAAATCTCCACTCATTTTTCGCCACTTCTCCAGAAACCTCAAAAAGTCGAAATTTCAAAGGCTCGTAGCTATCTTTTGCTTTACGATGCGCACGTATGTTTTGTTTAAATTAATAAATGCGTATGATAAAATAACGTAAAAAATCAAGGCGCTGCAGTGCGATCGTGCGATCGTGCGATCGCGCCTGTGAGCGCGGACATCCATCCCTAGTGTTGTATATAAACGGAATTCAGAGTTGAAAAGTCAGACGACCGCACCAGCGACCGTGTTTCGTCGACCGCAGGACCAAGAGGGAACGAGAGTGAAACAGGCGAGGGAAAGAAACTAGAAAAAGGAGAGATGCAGTCGAAGCGTTCCTGATGCAGGCTTGGAAACGTCGTCGGGACGCCACCACGAGAGTTCTATTTCAATTCCAGGAAGGTAATTGGAATTGTTTGGAGCAGACACCGAGACTGGGGCCAGGCTATTCCACTCGTCGTTTTCTCACCCCTTCTTCATTCTCTTTCCTTCCTTCCTTGCTTCCTGCCTTTCCAGCACCTTTTCTTCCTATTCCCGTTCGATTCTAACTCTTACACAGATCGCTGTCATGTCGTAACCGAGCCTATTGACTGGGATCCTGCAGGAATTCACGACTGCCTTCCGTCCAATCGACCATCGCCGTCAAACGACGGTGAAACATCGTCCCATATCGAACAATGAAATTTATCTCGATAGCAAAGTTTTTGGTCCAACGTCGATGATGGAATAATTATTTCATGGTTTTTTTTCGGAATATAATTTTTTCGGTACGTCACAAGACAATAGGGAGAAAAGCTTCCAACATTAACGACCCCATTATCGAGAGATTCGCTGAAGTCGCGAAATAAAAAATTATAGCACTGGCCATTTATTCCCGTGTACTTGGAGTCTCGAGTCGTTAAAAGTTTATAATCGAGAGAGAAATGGACCATACGTACGTTTTCCCAAATGAGTTCAAGATTGAAACAGCAACGGGCGATCTGCACCCGTCCGCACGAAACGAGCAGTTTCACAAAGTGTAACCGCATCGTACGAACAAACGTCTTGATTCTTTATCCGCTCTCTCTTTCTTTCTCGTTCGTTCTCGCGAAAGACCGCAATCGCTCGATAGAACGACAGAGAAAAATAATATTATCGCCCGCATGGAGGTTCAATCGTCCACCATTTTCCCTCATTCTTTCCCGTGGCTAAATTCCACGTCGTGCTAAAGATAATGCTATCGTAATCGCGATTCTTATCAGATTCAACGAACGACAACATGGCGAACCGAGGGCAGCACTTTGCTGTTTTTTTAGTCCGAAAAAATCGTGACTGACATCGTCGGGAGATAAAGAGGGAGAGAGATAGACGCTGCGGAATCTGTAGACAATGCGCGATGAAACTGACGAAAATAAATTTCTTAATTTCTGTACGGCACTTGATCCTCGTACAGTTTGCGGTGAAGAACATTTGGAAACTTGAATAGCCACGTTCAAAAAAGCGAAGAAAAGGGGGGGATCGGAATACAATATGTGAACAATGCGCCAACGTTAAAAAAACGTCAAATAAAAAACTCAGCTCGAAATGATCTTTATTTTCCAATCACGTCTACATAAATGGAATCAAATGCATGGAATCACACGGTGTTATTCTTCGGCAAATTCGATACCAAAGACCTTCGACATGAAAAGACTGATGGCTTTGAGGTCGATTCCGAATTCAGCTGCGCGATGACCCAGCGCTTTGATGTTTTCGTTCGCCGCGAGATCGTTAACGATCGCCTGGAGCTCCGGAGCTTTGAGACGGCGGATCATCAACGCGAAGGGCTCAGAGGTTGCGAGCTTCTGGTTGTACAAATTTTTTATAGCAGCACGCGGCAGGAGAGCCTCCAAATCGTCGAGCAATCCTCGGACTCCACCGCTGGAGATCGAGGATCGAAGGGTATCGCTCGTAAGCTGATTAGCCGCCATCAGAACTTCCGGTATTCCGAGGGCACGGTTAATGTCATTGATGGATCGAGAAGCGGGTAAGTTGGATTCATCGAGATACTTCAAGAACGCGCGAAACGGGGCGTTCTGCTGAGCCTTGCTGACGAGTTGGCGAAAATCCTCGGACTGAACGTAAGCGATGGCGACCTGAAGTTCAGGATCGTTCAACATGTGGTCAACGGCAATATCGTTCATTTGTTCGCGTGGCAGAAGTGCGATGAAGTCGGCCAGGTCTTGCGTTAACTTTTCCACGTCTTTGTCGGAATTGACGGCCAAAGTTCTTTGTGCTGGGAATTCAAGTCCGACGGATGCCGCGAGTAGGTCCTTGATGGCAGCGACGTCAACACCGGCTTGCTTGGCGAATCCAACGATCTTGCGGAACTCCGCGTTGGCCCGCAGCGCGTTCACCAGCTCTTGGCATCTCGGTGAACCGAGACGTCTGACGAGTTCAGCGAACGCCGGTGATGTTCTCAATTTCTCGCGGTACAGAGCCTTGATTTCGGCGACCGGAAGGACAGCTTTGATGTCCGCCACGAGGCCGGCAACTCCGCCGGTGATTTTGAGAGTCGACACTGCCCTGGTGACCACCAGGGGTGGAAGACCGATTTGCTCGTGCAATTTGTTTATGGCATCGTACACATGGAGACCCGATTCTTCCAGATAATCGTAGAAGTTCGTCACGTCCTTGATACTCTCGATCTTCTTGACGAGCTGCACAAATCCATCGCTCGACATGTACTTGACGACCGCCTGAACCTGTGGATCCGTCTGGAGATACTCTCGTGCTATCGCCGCAATTTTTTCCTTCGGCATAAGAGCGCCGAATTCTTCGAAAACATCGCGGAGCTCGCTCGAAGGATTGACGGGACCGGCGTTGATTTCGGCAAGGCCGAAAAGAGCGACCAGAACAATCGAAAGTACCGGAGAGAACTTCATCTGGATTCAACAAATAAGAAGCCCTCAAAGTCCAAAGAATAATTCCCTCCATGTCCCTCGACTTTCGTATTTTATTAATAATGATAATTCCAACTTTATTTACGGTATTAATGACAATGAACGTTTATCTCAACGTTGGTTATCTCGTAGGAAGAAAAAAGTGCCACAATTGTCAGGATTGTACCATAAAATTCATACATCACGATAATCGCAGCACTTTTGACACTTACCTTTGCGTTGACGTACCGTTGTCAATGGTGCTCCGCAATGTCCACACGATTTATATACTCAAAGCCCCACTTGATTAACTCATCACAAATATCTGTGATAAGATTGCTTGCATCATTTTTTTATGAACATTACTGCATCGTCTTGGCTAATTGATAAGATTATGGATTGCGGGTAATGAGTAGAGTGGCAGAGGACGAGAACGATCGGGCGGGCGATGTGGTCAATCCTTCGAGTCGTTCCAGCAACAATATCCATCCCCACTCAAAGTGGGTATCATGAATACTTTCTTGATCTGTTTTCCAACGATTCCGGCAACACGTTTCATATTGCTCTTGAATCAACCACACGGCAGATAATCGTCTCTTCGATGCGTCATTAAATGGAAAAAAAAACAAACGTCCATTTTTGTAAGATTTTTCATCGACCTAGATGGCGCTGACCTCGTCAATTGATCAAATGATCTATGTTATGGTTATCAGCAGTCGTTGCATACACGCGACAGCGTCGTGTCATGCGAGAAACGGAATCATTTTCAGTGTTTATCACGCCAACAACGTTGTTTATTACTAATTCTTGACGTCAATATCGCTAATCACAAGAGGCACTCAGCGAGAAAATGTCAGCTCATTCGTTTGATAACGAAAAGATTGAGAAAGATGTCGGTAGCGCAAATTTTGTTTCCCCCCCTCAGCGAGCCGGAGGAGAACCGTACTTGTACTAGGAACTTAACCACGAAGCAACTTTTTCGGTTATCAGAGCTGCGAACGCGTTGGCTAGACTTTGCCAGATTTCCAAGGTGAATCTGTAATAGCGTCGTTACATTTTCCATAATCGTCACATTGGTACCTTCGTTACCGAGTTTTCTCAAATCCGTTGTCTCCTCTCGAATGCGAAACTCTGTTTCAGCGATACTGACGCGATACCCAAGTACTTCCGGTACATCGTCGATAGTAGTGTGAAATTAGCCAGGGCGGTTTGCGTATTCACAATAATATTTTTATGCAGAGTATACAGAGCTTCAACGAAAGACTTTGGATGGATTTACAATTGCGGTATTGGTTTTAGAATGGGGCAAGTTACGTAATACGTGTATACAGCGTATGATATATCATTAGTCGATGATTCCAGGTGGCGTAGTAATGCCGAAGATTTTGAGGAAGAAATCCGAGATTACGCGAAGATTGATACCGTGGCTCTGAAGCGTGTGGAGGAAGTCTCTAAAGGTTGCGTCGGCAAAGAGCGCATTGGTAACCGCTTGAAATTGCTGCGATTTGATGACCTCAACCAGCTGCACAAAATGGGCGGAAGTTTCGAGTTTCTTGGCATAGAGAGACTTGATATCGTTGACGGGCATCAGAGCTTTGATCTCGGCGATAAATGTGGCGATACTGAGCGTATGGATGGAGTCATCGGCCAACGATTTATCCGGGAAGTTGATCGTTTCGTGAATCTTTTTCACCAGGCTCTCCACGTCGAGTCCAGCGTTCCTGAGAGACTGGAGAAACTCTCCGTATACTGGAATCTCGTGAAGTTTTCTCACAAGTTTATAAAATTCCTCCGAACGAACATACGCAATGGCACGTCTGAATTCCCTGTCAAATATGTAGTGTTTAGTAGCAACGCGACGGATTTGTTTCGCAGGCAGAAGATCGACAAATTCCTGAAGGTCATCGTCTAGTTGGGTTTTCAGAGTGTATCTACCTTTGGGAAATTCCAGGCCGAAAATGGCACTGAGGAGGTCCCTGATGGCACCGACGTCGACACCGGCTTCTTTAGCGAACGAAAGGATCTTGCGGAACTCCTCGTTGGCACGCAGAGCGTTCAACAGCTGTTGGCACTTTGGTGATCCGAGGCGTTTGACGAGTTCAGCAAACGCCGGTGACGTTCTCAATTTCTCGTGGTACAAGGCCTTAATGTCGTCGACCGGAAGGACAGCTTTGATGTCCGCCACGAGACCGGAAACTCCGCCAGTCAGCTTGAGACCCATCGACGCCACATCGGGTATCAGAGGCGGAAGACCGATGAATTCGTGAAGCTTGTTCACGAGATCGTACACATTCAGGCCCGATTCTTGCAGGTAATTGTAGAAGTTTATGACGTCATCGATACTCTCGACCTTCAGGACGAGCTCCCTGAAGCCTTCGCTGGACATGTACTCGATGACCTTCTGAACCTGAGGATCATTTTCGAGATACTCTAAGAATATCGCCACGATTTTGTCCTTTGGTACGAGAGCGAGAAATTCTTCGAAAACATCGTTAAGTTCGCTCGATTGGCTGACTGGGCCGGCGTTGGTATTAGCAACGCCCGAGAGAGCCACGAGGGCTACCACAAGCACCGGAGAAAACTTCATCTGGAGCAAAAAAGAACACGGTCGATCTTGAATTTCTCTCGTTAGATCAGCAAACGTCGTCGGTATTGTTAACTCGCGGACAACGCTCGAATCATAAACTCGTTCAACGATCGATTTATTTTGAGTATCGGACCATTTTCTACTTACCGTTACTTCGGTGGGAATAACGCGTTCGATTCTGTCGCTGATCGTCGACGCGGCTATATATATATATGCACTGCCCCTCCCACACTGGGCCCACCATTGCCATAATCAGATAATTCGGCGTTTCTTATTTGCGTCGATCGCTTTTTTCGGACTATCGGCTAGTTGACGAGATTACCAATCTCGGAGCAGGCAGATTCGAAGATCAATGATTCGAAAACTTCGGCGCGATAAACTCTCGGCATTTCTTTCTCTCCCGAACGTTGGAACGACCATAATCGTACGCACGTAGTCCTTGACACCGAAAACTCATCGCGGTGTTTTGTTATTTTTTTTCATCCACCCTCGACGGTCAAATTTCGCGGTCTACATCGATAGAAAATTGCTCATCGCAAGTCGCGTAATTTGCCAAGACGAATGATGGAATTTCGTCATTTTTATTTATTACATTGACGGTGTTAATATTCATCGTTATTCGATCGATGTTGGTTCTTCATACCGACGAGGATGCTTGATCAGGAATTCAACAAAATACCCCACCACCTCTCCCCTCACTGTGCAACAAAAATCCGACTTAATACCGTTTAGATGCTTATCTTGCGTCAAGTATCATCTCATTGGTTTTTTTCATCCGGTTTGCTATACGCCGACGTTACAGATTGGTTCGCAACAGATGGTGACAGTCGATAAAAAAATGTGCTTCATCATAATTCTGAGAGAGATAAGACGAATCGGACGATCGAGTCATCGTGACTTTTTCGTGGTCAAAATTTGTAACAAATTCTCTTTTTCATCTTTCGATATCAGTCCACCGATCGCGGTTCGTGGTTCGTGCGTCAATGAGGTAGCAATAATTAATTGATCAAAAAACGTCGGTTGGTCATGCACTCGATGGATTTTGAGCTTTTCATTTGTATTTTATTCACGAGCTAACAAAAAACAATGTCGGACGTGCTCGCAAATGCCTGTTCGATGGTGGCAATTCGAGACCCGTTTTGTTTTCTCTCAAATGGTCGGGTAGGTATGATGTTGCCGTTGTTGAAACAAGGGTGAGAACGGGGAATCAACATGCATATATATTTATTCAAACACACGGTAGATGCACGCCGTTGTGTAAGGATTAACTGCGGAGGATGGTAAAAAGTTTAAGCGTTGGGACAACACACGATCTCTCCAACGTTTGCGCTATATCGGACGCCTCAATTACCTCCGACACGATATTGCTCTTGGCACTTTTTATTCTTCCGTTTCTCTCGTTTTACGGCAACATTTTCGCTCTCTAACGTCAGGCTACATGATGTCGATGTTTCATCTTTCGCTCTTTCTCTCTCTCTGTCTCTCACGCCCAGGATTATATGCCGTGCGAGTCCAATCGTATCGAATATTTTCTACCACTGGGTAACCCAGCAGAGGGAAACTTTGGGGGCGCGTATACCCACGGCAAAAGGGGAAAAAAGACGGAGAGGGTGAGAGAACGAGGACGAGTGAGTTTCGCAGTACCATCGCTGGATATTACAGCGGCACGTGGTGGTAACTGCCCCAGACTACACGGTGTGTTACTGGAAACGTTAATGCCCGGTAACTACACCCTTTCGTGAGACTTTCCGCGTAAAATAAAAGGAAAAAAAAAAAAGAAAATACAACTGCGTTACACCCGACCGCTGGCGAAAAGAGGCGAGCTTTCTCTTTGGCCTTTTTCCCTCGTCGCGTGCTTCCCGCGGTGGCTAAACCGTTCGACGGGTTTGAGGACTTTAACCGCTTAATACGCCATTCGGGTTTTTTCATTGAAACATCTTTTCTCTTGTTTCATCAAATTTCTTTCACACGTTTGCATCTTTTTCCTCTTGAAATCTCTAGAAGGTGCATGCCTGCGGATAAACCGGATGGTACTAAAACGCTTTGTATACCGTCATGTTTCTATTAATTTTTTGTTCGTTTTCAATGCGCCATTGAGGCTGTCATTTAATTGCGACGTTTCCGGAGGAATATGAGCGACCTATGACGGAGACCGTGTCGGAGTTTGTAACATCCCGACGAGAAGCTTCCGGTAACGAGCAAACTTTCGGACGACCCAGACCACTGCGGCAAAGTATAATTATCCTGTTATTGCTCATCGAGTTATATTAATTATCGTTGGTATGTGCTGGAAAAATAGCGCTACAGTCAGCCTCCGTATCTCACAAGAATAATAGATTTAGTAACGGTAAAAATAATACGAGCGGCAGAGTGAGAGATATTTCACGCGAGTTACGCAGATCCCAGGGTGTTTTTTCCAATCGCTGTTCTTTCCATTCGGAAACCGTTTCTGCTTTGCGTTTAGCGTAAAAATGAAGACTTGGACGATTCAATTTTCGCCTCTTCCTTTACTTTTCGATCATGTATGAACGTTTGGTTAAGCTTTTCAGGTTCGTTCGCGGTATTTCGGTATTCACCCTATCATGGAATACACACGTTTATTCCGTCGCGGATGCAGCATCCCTGCGAAACATCGAGCTTGAGAGCGAGAAGATTCGAATTGGAAGGACAGAGACGGAACGAGAAAATGCTGGACCATTCGATGGTGACCGCAAGGGAAATCACACGTTACCTTCATACACTCGTGTTTCCTCTCGTTGCTCCCTGCTCTTCTCGCGATATTTTGCTCTTCGAACTTTAATGACTCACCGAAGAATCGATTTCGAGGCGAACATCAATGTACGAACAAAAGGACAACTTTCTCTCGTGAATTCTCATGTTCCCGTCCATCTTTAGCTTGCAATCTCATTATATTCGCGTATAAATATAAGTTTATACGTATTTATATGTAAATAGTGACATAAATATCGTATCGCAACGGCGTTAAATTCGTTGCATCATTCGCGAGTGATTTATCTTCTCCCCTCGGAACAAAAGCTTTCTTTTCCCTTTCCTCGTTGTCTCGAATCCCCATTTTGCCTCGTTTCTCCATTATATAACGCACATTGCTCAGGGGAGAGTGTATTATTATTGTTTCGTATTTAGCAGAGGCGTGAACCTGACGGGAATCCTCGCAGCTTGGCAGTAACCCGCCCGCTCGTCGCGTTATATTCAGCACTCCCCTTATATGTTTCTCATATAATAATAATCTCAGCAATGATAATAATGATAATGATAAAGAACACGAGCATAATACGACAATGCTTTAATCCAGGGGATCGGGTGTCCGACGGGTCACAAAAGGTGCGAGCTACGGAAATAAGCTGATTAGAGAGCAAAACCCTCTGGCTCTTTCCACTCGCCAAACTTCTCCACCTCCCTTTCAACATCCCTCTCTCATTCCATGCTGGCGTGTACACACATCCTTAAGGGTTTTTCAAACAGCAGCCAGTGTCAACGTGCTATCTTTCCGTACCTTTCGCAGCGTCACAGGGCGCTCTTGGTTTCATACAATTTTAACGACGAACGCTTATTAGTGCATCAATTTGAGTGTGGGGCTTAATCCACCCCTTTTTTTCTTTCCTCCCTCTGTCTTTGAAGAAACTAATATAATCTTTCTGGATTCTAAATTCCTTTTTTTCAAAATAATTATCGACAAAGCGAAATTAACGATGCACTGGTTGTACATCCATGTGCAGGGCTCGTTGAGGTTACCGTACGACTTTTCTTTCTGTGGAAGCAGTAGCTGTATCGACAAATAAATATTCAATAAATGTACTCATTGAAATTCATGCTGATTGAGTTTTTTTTTTCAATTCGATCTTATTTACGTCTTCTCGAGACGATGGAGAGAATTGCGTGCGACGGGATGGTTGGAGCGCATCTCGTATAGCGGCAGAAAGGGATGACAAAAAAACACACGGTGAAAATATGGAAGGAAAAGAGAGATGAGGGAGGAAGCGGGTGCGAATTTACGAGCCCCTACGGAGTCACCGAATGGCTCGATCATCCTCCTATTTTCGTTTTTCTCGCTCTCTCGCTCTCTTTCGCCGTCGAGAAGGCACTAACGTCAGAGGACGATCAGGCAAGGATGTCGCGTCTCTCTGCACCGAGAAAAGTCTGAGAGATAAGGTCTCCTTTTTCTCTGCATTTTTTCCCAGCATCCCTCATCCCCCTGGATATATCCGAGACGTTTCGTACGTACCAAGAATAATTTTTACTTCGGATGAAAAAATACGCCGCAATGCATACCGATTTCGTTCATTCGGCAATGTTCCGCGTGCGTGAAGAACGGATGTTTATTCAGGAATGTGGTAGGAAAGGCTGATATGGACGAGGGATACGACGATGCAGATGAGGGTTGGCGAATATGACGAAGATATGGAAAAATATATTATTTTGATGATTATTTCAACGAATCCGCGGCTTGTTTCATCCCACCGTATTTTCCTCGTCACCCACGCGAACTGCAAGTCGAGATCATGTAAGATCGTCGTTATTCGTTGCACATTCTACATCGAGAATTTTCGATTGAATTCACGATGGAGGATAAGAAGCAGCCGAAGAGACAGGGAAAGGGAGAGCGAAAATTTGCGATTGGACGTAAATTATTTATGGAAAAATGATTCAGACACCGTCGCACACACACATACGTGCTCGTACATATTTTCATGATAAACATAGAAGAATTATGGTCCAACGTGCCATTGACGATTTCATCCACGAGGAATCCGTTTTTTTTTCTTTCAAATCTGATCAGACTTGTCTCTTATCGAAAGCAGACGAGGGAACGCGAATAAAAGGAAAAAAGAATTATCTTGATTAAATACGCTCGTGCAAAAATAAATATCCAACTTGAACATTCGAGAGCAAAAACGTAGGAGACGGATAGAGTTTCTCACGCATTTTTAATATTTAGTAGTAGCACTGGTCAAATTAAGAACCAAAAACTGTCACCACAGGCTGCTAAGAGACGTGAATCACGTTAACGCGTATTTAAATGTCCCTTTAAATACCTGTCGATTGAATTATTTGAAAATACATTTTTCATGTATATTCTTTCCGTGTATTATTTACTCGAGTGTTTGAGAGGCTCCGCGAGGTTTTCGGTTATCCAGAGACCGCATTGAACGAGAGAATAATTCAATTTCTTTCGTATATTCTCGTCATTTTCCGCACGTGAATCGCACATACAAAAATAAGCATCGGGAGCTTGAACCTTTGTACCACACACGATGTACACGATTACTGTATTCGTACATGTAAATACGTAATATTGCTCTTAGGATCTCCTTTTCGAGGTTCGCTTCAAACTCGTGTATCATACGGTGTATAAAATACTATAGAAGGATCGGAAATAAAACTTCTTACCGACGAAATATTACGAATCTTTCGATGAATCGCAATATTGAAAAGCTTTATTCGAGCTTTTTTTTTCAACCTTTATTCCTTTTACCGTGCAACGTGCATGCTTTCCGATTCTATGAACATCAAATGTATGCGATGTTGGAGCAAATATCTCGTATGTGATATCACGAGGCGTATCGCGAACGTTCAATCAAGAATCCGATCCGTTGAGGTAGTTCTTCACTGAACGATAATTTGCTCGCATGTCCCCGTGTTTATCTCACATCGTGACGTTTTTTCATCGAGATTAGAGGTTTCCATTCGTAGTTTTTTTTTCGTCGCGGAAAATGATTCGTCAATTAATTAATTCTAAAAAAATGCCCGTATGTCCAATCGTTCTCGATTCCCGCATTCCCAGTGTATTTTTTTGTACAGTATAGTTTTGCAAAAATTGGAAGGAATAGAATCGTTTGTTGTTCGAGATAAATGAAAACTGGACACTTCGGACTTGACTAGATTTTTTTAGAGTTGCTCCAAAAGAGGAGGGAGAGGGGGAGAGAGAGAGGGAGAAAGATTGGAAAACTTTGCGACGTTACTGAAAATATCCGATTAGGACGTCAAAATTCGATTTAGGAATCTTAAGAGTTGCCTCTTTTTCCAGCTTTTTCGTCTCTATCTTGTCACGGACCATCGTCTTCCTCGAAACTACCTTGTACCTCTCTTTTTCCAAAGCTCCTCCTCCGCCGCTGTAATCTCGCTTCTGCTTCCCTCTCCCAGAGGGCAACAAAGATTCTCAAGGAGGGAAAAATGGAAAAAAAAAAGGGGGGAAGAAAAAAGCGACTCCTCGAACAGAGTCTTCAGAGCTTTTTTTTATCTCTTTCTCTCTCTCTTCATCTTTGTATCCCGGACCGAGTCCCGCAGGACCGCGCAAAACTTTTCGCTCGATCTCGGAAAATGACGAGAACGACCGGAAACGACCGAAGAATCTGCTCCTCTCTCGACAAAGAGACGAGTATCACAGATGGCTGGGGAGCTGTGGGAGAACATTTCAAACTCGCGAGATTTTTTCTATATTTTTATCCCACATTTTATCATCAACAAAAATTTTTTTGAAAATCGCATATTGAACGTCGAGTATCTCTGCGATATCTCCGATAACTCGATTTTGCCCTTTCACCTGAGTGCGACGCTGACGTTATATTTAAAATGAGAGAAAAAAAGACAATTTCACCGCGCCTGTTTTATCCATTAGCCTGATTGTCTCGTAACGAATCCAACGAAACGTCAACCCAGCGTATCGACGGTGTGCTATTCACGAAAAACAACGACTTTTTTCCGACCGAATGTACTTTAAAGAAAGTTATGTCCCGACGAGTGGCTCGAAGAAAAACAGATCCGAAGAATTCTCGAGCCCAGTGAGGAAGAGGCGACGAGCGGGAAAAGATAATTTCGAGTTATTCGCGCCTCGAAGAGCCAGTTCCCTCGAGCAGACAACCCCCTCGGTCGATATACTTTTTGACAGACGCGAGTCGCGGCGTGTAAAGAAATTAAAAAGAAATTTAAAAAAAAGCGTTTGCGCGGGCGTTTCCCTTCTCGACGAGAACTTTTTGTCGCGTAATGAGAGACGAAAGAATTCGCGATAATAGGCGGATGCGGAATGAGGGTAAACGGCTGAAAGAATTCATCAAGGGAGAGTCACCCCACCGCGACGTGTCTCACGCAGCATCTTCCAAGCGACGCTGCGTACATGCACTGTAATAAATGCATAAACATTATTAGATTTTTGTTTCAAGCCTGAAACTCTTAGCCTAAAACTCTTAGCCTGAAAATCCCCATTATCGTCAGTCCACGTTTCCGGAGCAGGATTTTTTTTCCGATAAGATGGGAATTTATTTAGATCCAAGGATAAAATCGTTGTATCGAGAATAAAAACATTTGTACTTTGGCCGTTATCTCGCGATACAGCATTATCTGTGTGCGTTTATATCCGAATAAACCACATAGATATATATATTTTTTTATACATGTATAATTGCATAATCTCAATCGCGTCGTTCCCATTTTTAGCATTATCAGCTGATACGTATTATCGTCGTTTATTATTTTTCATGAATCTGCGATGTTATTGGTAGATATTTTCCGCGTTAAACAACCTACCAGATGAGAAAAGATAATTAAAAGAAATATGATGAAATCGATTTAGCCAATTATCCAATTCGGTGAAATTGAGTACACACCTGAGCAGAATAAAGAGACAATCTCGAGTGATCGATATCTCGTGTGTTGAGCATTGACATTGATAAATTCAATCACCACGATATTCCGAGAAAATAGAATGCAAAATGATTCGATGATTCGAAAAGATGCATCTTTTTTTTTAAGCGGAGAACAATTGTTTCCAAAAAAAAACAACCGAAAAACAGAGCTATCTAATCTTCATCGATATTTCCAATCTCGCTTTATCCTAAATCAATCGCGATCCTCGAGTCGTATAAGAGATGTTTTATCTCGCAACGAATCTGATCTTTCTTTCATTCGCTTATATAAAAATCCAAGTTCGTCTCGATAACGTCTATATAATAACGCAAAATCGTCTATAAATTCTGCTGGAAAAATTGGTCGTTGGGAGACACTGCTGGGGAATTTTTTTTTCTTTTTTTTTCGATTCTTTGTTATCGACAAATCGAGAGTATGATTCGATTTTTAACCGAGCCGCAGTAACGAGAATCGTTTCCTCGTCTTCGTCTCTTTCTATAACGAACTTTAGGAACGTTTTCCAGTATTGTCGTGCTCGTTCGATTGAATTTCAGTGCGTTCTCTTCAGCCTCATCGTCGTCGTCATCGTCGTAATTTCGAATAGGTCGAGTAGCTCGGAAGCTCGCGCGGACGAGGTTTGTATAATTGGAAATCGAAACCGTAAAGAGAGAAAGACATTTCTTCGTGCACGTTTATCCTCTGAACGTATATCTCGACTTGCACTTTTTCCTATTTTATTACATCTTCCCGCAGACGCATCGTTGATCTTAGCCTGGAATTTTTTTTTCTTCTTAACGCTGGATAAAACAGATTTATATACAGAGGTTGGGGAAACCAGATTCGTGAATTTGATACGGTGAAGTTTTATTATACCCCGAGATTGAAAAGTAGTTGCATCCGATAAAATATACCTCGTCTGTCTTTGATCAATTGATTGTTCTGGAATGAAAAGAAAAATTATTTCTCTTCGAATACGTCGGTGTGGGCATCTTTTTCATCGCTTCCCTCGACCGAGTCCGTTGTTGCGAAATTGTGTACCCTTGGAAGGTGGTTTTTTTTATTTCCCCGGCGAGGACGGTCGATCGTTTTACCGTCTCGAGTGTCTGTCCTGGCCATCTACTCGACGCGATTGACCCCCCTTGGCGACTCGTCCTCCATTCAAACTCTACCGTCTATATCGACTTCTTTCCCCCCCCCCCCCTCTCAATCTTCTCATTTTTCCGGAGCTTTCCATTTTTTTCCCCGTCGGAAAATTCCGCGACATCCTGAATCTTGCATTGAATTAAAAACGCAATTACTGTGGAGCAGCTGAATCGTTCCGGAATAAATGAACGGTGCGATTGAATAGTTAAACGCAGGGGAAAAACTTGCGCAATTGGAGATCAACTCTGAGATAAATTGGGCGAAAGTTCAAGGGCAGTTCAGGATCTCTTTAAATTGTGTTCTCGTTCGTGGATGCAAGTGTACAAGCACAAATATTGATGAATTAGCGAGCTGAACATCATTGAAGAGATTCGATTGTAACAGAGAAGACTAGCTTAACAAAAGCACGTAAATAGTGGTACTTTTGGATACGCTCGATCCGTTTGTTAACAAGTTGGACGACACGGAATAATTCCCGATTGCGTCGTATTTGACGTTGCACGGAGCAAGCCGATGTACCGAATCTCTGTTTGATGAAGCGGCAAAGATCGAGGGACAGCAGAGACCTATACAGGGCGTTTCAGAATTTGACGTCAATAATTTGTACTAAAATAGTCGAAAAGTCTGTAAGCACCTTTGGATTCGTCGAATCCCTGCTGAGTTGTCATTCTATGCAGTTCAGTCGTTAAGATGCGTGAAGCGTCATCACGCGCTGTGCCAGGGTGGGCGCGCATTCGATTGGCTCGAACTTTGGCAATTCATAAATCATCGGGTTCGGGTTATTGCGGCGAAATACTTTTCGCCTTGGAATTTCCTCGAGAATGCAACTTTGAATGATCGGCTTCGAGTTCTGGGACACCCTGTATACATGAATAGTAAATATCCGTACGTTTTGTTGGGTACAAAAGTTACTGTGGACGACGACGACGAGGGGACGATGGCTCCGAGAGTTCGAGACGTGAAACTTCGTCTCTCTCTTTCACCTCGCCGTCGAATCCCTTCTGGCCATAAACCCAGAGATACTAGTTGCTTCGACGAAACTTGAGATGCAAATGGACCGAGTTGAGAGGCTGAGGGGCTTGAAATTCTGCCTGGATACTCGGAGAATGAAGCACGAAAACCACAACCGAACGTTAAATATCTCGTATCCGATTGAACTCGTATCGACTCGAAACCGGCAGATTGAATGCCGGGTATGTTTTTTTCCCTTCTGACGGGAGAGGGAACAGCCCTCTCCGTTATTCTTCTCGACGGTTTTTTTCTCACATTTGTCCGTACTGAATCAGGAATTATTTTATTCGCGATGTTCTCTCAACTGACAAGAGCCACGGTTCCGTGGGAAAACTTCTCGTTTCGACAAGTGTAATTCATATTTGGTAAAAAAAAATGCAATTTATCGTCGCGATAGTTTAAACTCCGAATCTTGCCCTTAAATGGACAACGCACCAGTTGCTCACCGCGTTACTCGCTCGCTGGTGGATTTTCGCGATACAAACGATCGAACTTTACGGGGGAAGCCTTTTTAAGGGATGGAAGACTCATCACCTTATCGTCTCACGGAGGCCTGGATTACGAGAAGGGGGAGGCATAACGGGAATATTGGAAAAGAGAGTTAATGAAGAAAGCGCTCATTTTCCGCGGTGCAACCCCTATATTTCCGTCTCAAACTCGTACAGGAGCTGTTCTGGTACTGTAAAAAAAACGAGATTACGAGGGAGCCCAAAGTTTTCTGGATCAACTTTTCTTTTTTCCTCTTTCTTTATCCTTCGCATATATATGCAGCACGGAGCTCACATTTCCAAACTTTTTCCCCATTCCGGCGCTCGCATCACGTATTCTCCGCCTCATCGTTGTTTTTACCATCCCGTAGTTACATCACACTTTTTTTTATTCCCATCTCAAAGCCCTTCATCCCACGTGATAATATAATCTTTCACTGATAATTGCCGTATGTCCGGAGAGGAACCAACGAGGGACTAACGAGGAGAGGATAAAAAGAGGGTTGGGGCTTCGTGCACTAAGGTGAGGGTGTCTTTCTTTCGGCGGAACTATGTGAGAAAGTTGCTTGGACTTTTTTTTTTCCTTCCGACTTTTTCAACCCCTCGCGTATTCATTTTTCTCGACGATTCAATCTCTCTTTGCTCCTCTTCCATCCATTTCGTTTCTCTTTTTCACTCGTTCATTTTTGTCACATTCTCGGACGTTGTCTGTCGCATTATATGTGTACAGCGATGGATTTTCGCGCAACGGAGACCAACGGCGTCGGCGAGGAAACGCGTTGGACCACGAGTGAAGGGTTTGGTAGTAAAAAAGCGGAGATCGCGTGCGGAAAAGCACCAGAGAGAACGCGAGTGTCGACTGAACGAGACGCCCGGTTGAAATTCAATTTCCCGTCTGCCTGGACCAACCTGGTGGGAAAACGTCAACGCGAACTTTCGGCGAAAACAACTGTCAAGACGACGCGGCGGACACCGCGCGGCGAATTATGAAAGGCGTCGGTACGGCTATGACATTTTAGTGAACCAACTCGGTCCGGCAGAAAATGACGAAAAATTTTGGATTTCGAAAATGATTTTTAATGGTTCATATCGATGTCCTTCTTCTCGCTGATTACGAAACACACTGGTATTTCATCGAAAACCCAATGTTTCCGTCCGAAAATGCGATAATACGAATTTTATCGATTAATTACTATTTTCTCATTGAATTATCGAGTTTTCGGGAAAAAGTCGGTGAGTTCCGTGATCAGCGGAAAATTTCCGATCGAATAAGCTCCTGAAATATTGAAAATTTGAAAAAAAAAATTTCGACTCTTTTTTCGCCACTTTTAGAAAATCGTTGAAAAGTCGAAATTTCAAACGATCATAACTTTCTCCCTAATAAAGCTACATAGATTTTTTGGGGGGGTTTTGAAAAGCTCTCGAGTAGACTTAAAGAACGGTGAAAGTAAAATGTCGATAGCTAGATTGCTTCACCCTCAAAATCGATGTTGAAAATCGGCGAAAAAAACGCAAAGGGGTATGTATGGGAAAATTGGCGAAAATCGGTGGTCCTACTTCAAAAATCTGCCAAAAATCGAAAAATGGAGATATCTGGACAAACCAAACGGCATTTTGAAGCCTCATCAATTGCCAAGAGAATAAGCACAAGCCGGGGCGTCTATCTCAAGCGAAAAAAAAATGGCAAACATTTTAGTGAACCAACTCAATCCGGCAGAAAATGACGAAAAATTTTGGATTTCGAAAATGATTTTTAATGGTTAATATCGATGTATTTTTTCCCGCTGATTACGAAACACACCGGTATTTCATCGAAAACCCAATATTTCCGTCCGAAAATGCGATAATACGAATTTTATCGATTAATTACCATTTTCTCATTGAAATATTGAAAATTTGGAACAAAAATGTCGACTTATTTTCCGCCACTTCTCCAGAAACCTCAAAAAGGCTCGTAACAACCTTTCACTCTTTGATGCACGCGTATGTTTTGTTTAAATTATTAAATGCTAATGATAAAATTACGTAAAAAATCAAGCAACAAATGCGCGATTGCAATATTGCAAAGAAAAAATATAACATTTACTTTAATAATTATTTCGATCTCGTTGTGGCTTCGATGTTATCCCGATCTCTTGTAGGTCAAACGATTCGAACGCATGTCCATGCACGGAGATGATGGTATTTCTTAAATAAATTTGCGGCCCCGGGCGAGCCGGCTTCGGGGCAGACGAACCCATCCCTTAAACGGGAAACCGCACCGAGCGATCCAGCTTTTGCAAGTCAAATCGGTAAAACGGATTTCAGGTAAGAAACGAGGTGAGAAGAGGGAGGGTCCTCGCTCCTCCGTATAATGATGCTGTGCCTGCTAAGAGTGCCGAAGGATTCTCGGGGTCGCGACGATGAAGATATACATATGTATATCTTGTGAATATTCACAATTAATCCAATAAATGTTGACGATAGTCTTCAGCTTCGTTCGTTTTCTAGTTACCTCGAGGAATATTCTCAAACATGGGCAAAAAAAAAACGTCCAACGTTCCCATGAAGTTTCACGAGGCATTCTGAAAATCAATGATTTTGAAGCTCGTCGAAGCACGTGTATATTAACCTCCCTTGCACTGCGATGAAAAATCCTTCGAATAACGACTCGGTCGAGTGTATAATTACACGGAGATTTGCAGCGAGAGAAAGTTGAGAAAAGCGAATTCGGAAGGAGCTTTTGCGTTTTAATAATTGGCAGCGATATATCGCAAAAAAATAGTAATTACGTGGTTGGAGGAAGAAACGTGATGGCAAACTTTTGTATATACGCATGTACTAGATTATATATATATATATATACGATGGAGTCTGGACGAGATTTCTTAATTAAGAAACTCACCCTCCCTCGTCGCTATTGCTGCCGGGGTTGAATGTACAGCCTACAGTATCAGTTGGCAACTCGTTCGTGTCTCTCTGTATACACGGCGTACCTATAAAGGATCAACGAGGATAACGAGTTTACGCAGCGAAGAAACGTCGGATAGTCAAACTGTCTGTGTGTTATATATATATACATACACATATGTATGTATATGCGAGTGTGTACATATATTTCGTAACGTATATGAGTCATATACATAGATTATATACTTGCATACACATATGTATACCTTAGGGGGTATCATTTTCGAACAACACTTTTTTTTCTCTTGTCCACGTTGAAAAACTGATAACGAATGTTGAGCGAGAAATTTTTACGCACGAAGGAAGAATTCCCCCAGCTCGTTTGCGGACTTTAACGTGGGAAATTTTTTTTTTTTACATTTTTGTGAAACACGAGGTTGAATGCGATAAAATTATTTTTTCATATGGTGTTCAAATGGAAAATCGAGCCCCCTGAGGAGGTAAGTCTGTGATTGAGCTGGAATCTGTTGAATTGGGCGAAAATTTCTCGTTCGATATTTATCATCAGTTTTTTCAAGTTTCAGCAGCACAACCAAAAAATCCACCCTAAAATACACGTGCACAGCGTTTGTACGGAGCAGCGTATACGACGCTCGAGAAAATTATATTTCGCAGAAAAGAAGGAAGGCGGATGCTGGGGGTGGCGCGAGAGGAAGAAGCTGGCGGGACCAAGCGACTCTGGTACAAACGGAAGAGAGAAAAAAATGGAGAAACATGTATATAGTCGGAGGAAGAGGACGAGATAGGAAACGCACCTGGCAATAACTGCCTCACGTACAATGCTTCAAAGATATAGAGCGTATAACGGAGGGAGGAAGAAATGGCAGCTATATACGCTTTTTACTCTACCTTTCTTTTTCAATCTTTCTTTTCTCGTCGAGTGAATTTCTCTCTCCACGCGGATGGAAGAAAACCCGATGGAAAGAAAAAAACACACATCTAAAGAGATAAGAAAAAAAAAATACCGTGTACTTTGGATTATTGTAAATGTATTTTGCGAAAGTCATGAAATTCATGATCGCCTTTTTTATCGATCCTTTGCCGAAAGTATATACGCAGATTCATTCATTGTTTATATTTTTCTTTTCACTCTGCATAAAATCCTTATTCGATCTTTTTCGTCCAAATGGAATAATTATGTAGCGAGAGGATAAAGCTGGGTCGCTTCCGCGCTAGACGATTTTTTCATTCGACCGAGCTTTGACCAGCTGCAGGGTGAATATACTCTCGTTGAATGGTTATGAGCTTGCGAAACTCGAGCGTTGATCGTTGTCGTCGTCCGTTCGCTCGAGATGACGAGACGAGGCTCGCTTGTCGTTAGCAGTATCGTGATAATCCTCCACGGTATGCTGAGAATATGCTCCGTTTCGTACGAGGCATTTCATGCGGAATTTACGTGTGATTTAAAAGAAAAAAAGAATCAGGAAATTCGTATAGGCCCACTCTTCTTTTTTTTCCCATCAGATGTACCGCCAGTTTTCGCGAAAAATATTCTCGTTGTTGAATACCTTCTGTTTTTTTTTCGAAAAAGAAAATAAACCAACACGATCGAAAATGTTATCGAATACGACATTTTTTTCAACCGAAAACCAGGACAGCTTGAACGGTGGGAAGCCGAACGGGGGCATATCTTTGCCGTCTTTACGAACCGACGAGACGAGACTCTGGTGTTGGAAAATTGTTAATTTTGAAAAAGCGACGAGATGATATCGCCTCCTTTTTGGAGAGTCTCTCAAGAATCTTCGGCGTGTTGCACGACGACGAAGACGTCGCGATTCAACGAGCGAAAAAGCACATGAAGGACGAATAGAAGAGCTAATAACAAAAGCCAAGTAACATTGAATCAAGCGATAAAACTGCCGGTGTACTTTCGTGTATCGGGCTCATTTCGTCCGAAGCTCATCTCGGGATGATTGCGTATTTTGCCAGATTCGGATCGTCGTAATAAATTATCACCAGCGTTGAAAAACAATTCTGATAATCTTTGTTATTAATCGCTGTTGACCTGAATTTACATTCTCAATTGGAGCGATACTTTCGACGGATCGTTTGACTCGAATTCGTTAATATTTAGTTACATTAAAAAAAGATGAAAAATCTGGTGAAATCGCTCGAGACGATGAATGTTTCGTTCAATCGACGTTTTTTTTCCGTTTTATCGAAAATAGCAATACGTATACATTTTTTTCCTGATTGCCAATTATGCAACTCAGCTCATTGCGAGAAATATTTTCCAGTCGGTGTATACATGTATAGTTAATTCAGTAATGCTTTCCAGGCGATAATTTTTTCTCGACTTTATTCCGTCGTCGGTCACCCGAGAGAATATCTTTTTTTTCCTCACTCGTGTACAGCGTTGTATCATCTCGAAGGCGCTTCGATCGCTGAACAGTGGCCTATGCAAGCATCTGGATATCCATCAGCGATCGATACATATGCCAGCCTATATATATATACTTGAACAGATCGCGTACAGCCTTTGGCACAATACACATCGACTGCCAAGTGGCAAAAGGGTCTAACCAACTTTGTCCAAGCCATTCGAACGTCCTCGTTACGTCCTGTTGTTTGCCAGCAGTCGATATAGTTCGTATATCAAACACACCCTGCCCAATATCCTGCAAATATATGGTTTAGGGTGTTTTATTTTTAAACAACAGTTTCTTCCTTGTTTTGTCCTCGATAAAAAACTGGCAATACGCTTTACAGAGCCAATTTTCCAGCAAGGGAAAAATGACAGACTTTGAAAAAAAATCCAGAGCGAGAAATGCTCCACAAAATGGCAAAGATGACGCTGGAATGGACTTCCCCATGAGGCGAGTCTGTAATCGTTCCTTCGCAACCGCGAAAATATTTTTGGTTTCATCTGTCTTCAGTTTTTTAATTTGGAGAAGAGAAAATAAATGTTGTTTGAAAAACGGAACACCCTAATATTTATACATATGTATATTAAAAAAGAGCACCGATATTCCGTATAGGTGAAAGCCCTTCGTATTTCTTTTTCCATTCCTCGCAACGATCCTCAGCGTATCCGTCTTTTTCTCCTTCTTCATCTTGAACCCCTGAAGACGCCTCCTTGAACGTCTATCGAACCGTCCTGTCACTGACACGAAGACGTTTTCCAACATGGTTTTTCTTCAGCCCTTATCCATCGGCCTGCTGGACGTCGCGCATCCCCTTTCCTCGCGTCGCCCGTCCTTCATCTTGGTCACGTGTTTTTTCAGGTCCATCCACGCTGGCCTTCACTTCCACGGACACACACGTTATATAAGCGTCCACGGGCTATTGACCCCTCGTCGATGGAGCTCTGAGGGTGAAGAAAAATGTATTCGCGGGGTGTGTCATTACATATTTGTGTCCTCGTTGATCAGCAAGATTTTTTAGCGTTCAAAGATCAAAAGCCTGGTTATCAAAAGTATCAGACACGTTTTGCATGCGAACCAAGTGGATTTTTTATGCGAGACGAAGATTTAACGTTGCCTCTATATTAATATAAACAAGCGCGAAGAACCCTTGTCACCCTTATATTTATACGCTCAATTCCGTTCTCACAATCCTTCGCGCATCTCGTACGTATTTCATAATAGATGTATCGAGAAAGGAGGGTAATATCGTTCGATGACCCCATATTTTTATCACACCCCTTGCAGCCCCCCTTTGATGTAAAAATACACATAAAAACGATGCCCCGAAAGTTATTGGAGCATGGATGCGCGTTGAGAATTCCAGCTGAGAGGAAAATAAAATAACGAGTGCAACGACAAACAGGGGAGAAAGTTATTTCCATACATCGATATATGCAGTGTACACAAAATATAGCAAACAAGAAAAATAATGAGTTTTAAAGAGTTCGAAAAATACAAAAAGCCGCACGGAGTTCTCCGTAGTTTGCGGCGTCTACGCGATGGCGCCTTTTTTTTATAAACGAACCGCGTGGTGAGAAGCTACGGTGGGAAAGCTCCCCCGGAGGGTTAATTACCGCCCTTCTGGCGTTCTTTTTTTTTCGCTGTTCGCATTTGTCGCACGATCGAATTCCACACACCCCGGAAGCAGCGATTACAAACTCGTTTTTCATTATGCAACGTCATCATACAGTGTCGGAGAACGTGGTGTGTATGTAAGAGGAGGGTTGCCGAGAAAGCGACGGACGTGTACGGGGATGAATTTTCGTACGCGGCGTATATAAGAGGGATGATACGCGGCTTCGTATCAGGGCTCTTCTCAGTCACCGGAGTATCTATAGTTACGGAGGAAGCTCGTATTACATTTCGGCGACGTGCCGCACCAATTTATTATCGCCGGCAATACACCCCCGCGGAAAGTCCGTGAACCGTATATACCTTGCGGCCATATACGAACCAGAGTGATCGAGGACGTCCGTACAGTCACGTTGGAAAAGCTGTCGTTCTCTCAATATCGCGTTTCAAGCACGAAAAAAGTCACCGGGATCCGCCGGAAGTGGGCGCAGAGGGCGAAAGACACTTTCCCATATTCATCATGCAGCCGACACGGGGGTTGAAAGTTTTTTTCTTCATTGAATCGTGTGTTACTCTCGGAGTGATTCTTCGTTATTCCTCGAGATAAATCGCGATGAATAACATCGCTCGTATTGGAAAAACATCGATTCGTCATTTTTGCAGATGTGAATAAATTTTCGAAAAACAATGAGACGATCGTGATTGCTCGATTCGCGTGTCTGAGAATCATCGATGCGACGTTGTCTCGAAGGTTTTTGGAGAATTTTCGTAACGAGTGTACGACGGATATATTCTTGAGGGACAAGTCGACGAGGGTTGACAATAGCCTATATATATATATATATATATATCACCGTGTATTACACAACATGGCGCGATGACTCTGCTCCCGTTACGGGGCTGTAAGGTAATTATAACTCCACTATGTATACGTACGCGCGCCCTCAACTCCTTATTCGCGCGACATGCGAAACTATGCAGAGCCAATTTAAGCTTCGGTGCGCCCTGCTCGCTGCGGCGTCCAGAAAGATTTTCCATGGCCGTTGTCTCTCTCGTCTCGTCGTACGCGTTTTCCTCTGCTCGCGCGCGCGCGCTTCCGTGTATAATTTCTATAGCGCCTTCGCTTCGAACAACGAACCAACGCCGCGTAATCACTTTTCTCTTTTAATCCCGCGACAATGGCTCGATCGTTATAAACTAACAAAGGACGCCAAAAAGGAAGGACAATCATCGGCACCGAGTATCCTCAATGGAACAATTGATGCATTTATTTTGCTGTAGAATCTCCGAACGGTTCAAGTTCGCACGTGCGAGATAATCCGAAAAATCGCAGCCCCGCGGTGACTTCAAGGGGGTACCGTACATTTTGATGGCGAGAAAAGTTCCTTTTTTTTAAATCCATCTCAATGTGTTACAAAAAAACTTTATATTCTGTGTCAATAAGTTATTTTTTGATTGTCAGGTAAGAGTATTAATATTTGAATGATTTTCCAAAGCAGAAAACACGGTGTAATAAATATATGAGCCAATCTTGGCTTGGATGCCGAATAAAAATCGATTTTTAGCGAATAAAGTCAGTATGGGAAAGACCTCTCCACGAAAAAATGATTTTTTCACAGTTTGACATGTATTTTGCCGATTTTTCATGAAACGCCCTGTGGAAAATCCTATAGTTTCAAAGGACGGATCGAGCTGTCGTGACAATCGCGATCCATGTCCAATGTCTGGAAGAGCGAGGGTAAACCTCCCCCTGCCCCATCGTGTGTGTGTGTGTGTGTGTGTGTGTGTGATTGCAAGAGACACTCGGCACTATTCGAACCTTCGAAACAATCCAATATAGGCGCTTCTGTATACAGATATTTGTTGAATACACGGTACGACGTAGGACGAAGTTACAGTATGGCGCAACCAAAGGGCCATCCTGATAATTCGCTTATAAAGTTTGCACCTGAAACAAGGAGATACCGTGTATATCCTTGAGTTGATCGTGTGTAGGACAAGATACGCGAATACAGGATAAACGTGACAAGACGACAGACACGCGCAAAACTTTATTCACGTGCAACATTGGACGATGATTTTGGAAAAATGATTTTAAATAAAACATTTCAAGATTCAGAGCAATGGCTGGTTTTCATAAATCGAATTACTCGCTGGACCATTCCAGACGCGAGAGAATCCAAACAAGATCATTTTCACTCCGTGGGTTATCGTACGAGCTGAGAAAACATTTTTTTTCCAAATTCTCTTGTTCACACTTCAAAACGGCATCAACAGCAGCGGGATCCCCTTGAACGAAACTTTTTACGGAGAAAAAGAGCAAAGAATGAAAGATGCTGGAGAAAACTCGATGGTACATACGACGAGACGAAAAAAAGGGGAGAGGAATCGGAGATGCATTAACGACGACACGTACAGTGGAATAAAGATCGTTGGTTATCCCACTGACAAACTTCGTTTGTCCGATACTTTCCGATACATTAAATCTCGAATTTGCGACCGGGAGTGCTATCCGTGAGAACGTTTCAACGGGAATCTCGCTCGCGATGAATTTAAAATTAGCAAAATTGCATTTTACAGTTTCACGGGCATTCCTCGGGTACATAAATTTGCACCTACCGTGACTATTCTCGTGGATTCTTGCGATGTACCCACTTTTTTTTCCTTCGACCCCTCACCATCTTTCAACTTCGAACTCTTTCTTTTGCACATTCCACCATTCTGTTCTTTTCTTTTCCAGCTTTTCCACAGCAGTCTCCCTCGCTTTTTCCTTCCCAACGACGAGAGTAAAAGTCGCGGCAATGGTTCGTGGGCAATTTATGGCGGACTCGTCTACATACACGCGTGTAAACGTATTGGTATCTCGTTCAGTCGCACGAGAGATGGTGGGAAACTGAAAAGTTTCGAGTTACGGTATTATCCTCTTTTGCAAAATAGAGGCACTCTTTCGTGCGGAAGCAACTTTGGGAAATGGAGTGGAATAAGATTTTTCACGATTATACAGATGTGTATTTAGGCGCATGAGAGTAACAGCGATCGTCAAGCTGCGTCGCATCTTTGTGTGTGTGTTGTTTTTTTTTTATTATCGAACAATGCACGCGATGCATCAAAGTGTACGTGATGGCGCGCGAAAAAAAAGGAGTCGGAAAAATGTCGAGGAGGAAAACAGAAAGAGGATTCGCGCGAACAAACAAGACTCTGGAAATCACTTTGCCGTGAGTGCTGCGACATGTACGACGAATAAAATCGTGCGATGTACGCCGGACGCGATACCTCCCTGCTGTCAGCATCCCAACGGCCGAGAGAGTCTGTGTGTGCGCAGTTGGTGAGAGATTGAAGCAGATATGGGAGAAAAAATTAGCCGCGGGAAATGTGCAGTGAAGCTTTGCAAAGTCGCTGAGCCGCGCGGATATATCGCCGGAGGGAATGTATTTTTCATTAATATGTATGTTATTATCCACGTTCTCATCTCCCACCTACCCTCAGTCCGATGAGATTATTTTTCTGTACACTCTCTCGTCGCGTAAACAGTTTTATTTTTCATCCAGCGCGGTGGTTAAAGCGTGCACAGAGACGCCTCGGTTGATGCAACAGATGGAAAATGTTGCACGAAGATGAAAACGAACCTACGATCGCGGAGGAGGAGGAGGCTGAGAGAGAGAGACGGAAAGATGAGAGATGGATGCTGAGTCGGATTAAGATACACGCGTCTTTTTAAAAAGGCCCGCAAACCCTGTTTGCGCGCTAGATTAAGGACCAAATGTGTGGTACGAAAGATTCTTTGCACGAAAATGCGCAGCAATTTGAGCAAAAAAGCCTGGATTGGATTTTTATGACAGGTGATAATTAAAGAGCCCGGCTGCGGTGATGGTATCGTAAGAAAACACCTGTGCTGCACGACACGATAATTTGGAGCACGGTAAATGGACCTCCGTGATTGATTCGGTGCGAGACGCCTTGACACAGCCTGCTCGTATGCTACCCATCCATCACGGGCTTCGTCCGTGTCGTAAGAGTTTCAGGCGCGTGGTTTCCGCGCGACGATTCGGTAGCAGAGATTCGCTCTGAAAAGCCCGTGACGATCTCGGTTCGGAATCGAATCGCCAAAATCCAGAGGCGAGAGGACTCCGCTCGTTGGGCTAAGCTTGGGAATTGGAAAAGTTTCGTTGGTTTAATGGACACTGGGTCAAGGGTCGCTGTAAAACTTTCGCATTGAATTGAGGTAATAAATACCGCAAGTGGACTTGAATCTCTCGAGACTCGAAAACTGCCACATTTAAGCCGAATGCTCGGAAGGGTTTGACCCAATTATCGCTAATTCCGCCAACGAGCGAAAAGAAGACATTATTTGTTACAGGATTTTCCAACATCGAGGAGGAAAAACAGGAGATTCCCTCGTCCCATTCGTGCCCTCTACTGTCTTTGTTTTATCAATCTTTTTATCTTTCTCTCTCTTTCACGGAATACTCTCAGACACACGGAGAATATGACGTCCGGTCATGAACTCGAAGAGTAATCGAGTTTTCGGAAGAAAAAGGGTAGCGCGGGAGCAAAGGGATAAAGTGCCTCGGAGAAATAAGCCCGGAAGATCTCTAGCCTACTCTCTCGCGAGGTAGTATATTAGATTACCGCCGGTCGAACAACGGGATTGCCGAGAGGATTGTCCAGCTTCATCCTATTCCACTGCGGATTACCGTTTAATGTTATCGCGTCTCCACAAACGTACCGCACTCTCCGTACGTGTATGTGATGCTGCGCACGTGTGGGCGAGCACGAGTTAAGATTGGAAATAATGAAAGACAATGGTCGTGCCCATTGCAGTACGTAGCGACCGGCTAAACGTACGTTGGACATGTACGTCGCGATAATAAAGATCGTTAGTGCGATAATAGCGCAGCTATAGCACCGAAAGAGGAACATTCGGATGATTTTTCTTCAACAGAGAAAAAAGTATCAATTTGCAAGAGGAAACTCAGTACTTTTGCCATTTTTCAAGCCCTTGTGACAGAGTCTCAACCCTCGGAAGATCAAACCCTTGGGTCAGAGAGACTCGGACGGTGCAGGGTCCATTTTTTTCTTTCGAATTGAAGACACTCGAGAATACGTATTGAATACACGTACGTATGTAGGTCCGAGTAATCGTTCAACCGTCGGTGAAATCCGGGCAAGGTTTCGTAAACGGTGATATGAGAAAAACACGTATGGTATGCGTGTGTACGTCAAAGATCGCGTGTCCGAACAGGGAATGGTACATATGCGAGCCGGTGGAATCCGGGAGAGGCTCGGAATTAAATTCCTGGGAGACACTTGGGCGTATTGCGTGTCGGATCTCGAGGATGCTTCCGCAAGAGGAAAGGCATCCTGCGAGGAAAGAGAGATTCGAGCACGAGGGTTCGCTCTTACCGCATAGCTTATTTAAAAAAAGGGACAAGAGGACCGTGATAATTCCTGAATCAACCCGATGAAATTCAGCTCGACGTCAACGCGTACTTTTATTCGGGTTACAGAGACACTCTTGTTCATTTCCTTATTCTCTCGTCTCTCTCTCTCTCTCTCTCTCTCTCTCTCTCTCTCTCTCTTCGATGATTTCACTTTCAGGAAATTTTGATTTTGAATATATATCAAGGCCAAAACATGCCAAGTGCGTAATATTTTCGTGAGAAAACATTTCGATCTGTAAAGATCTCAAGATCGAACTACAATGGATTTGCGATCGTTACGAATCGTCGATGTCTTTTCCCGCAGAAATACGATGCACTTGAGATATTCCGGACGAGAGATGTTTCAAGATCATACTCGATCGAAATTCAGATGAATTGAAAACGTTTGCGAATAAAAAGAAAACGAATAAACAGTCATCATCCCGTCGTTTCGTATTTTATTTCCCGACTCTCCATTTTTCTCCATCAGAGAAGAGAACACGTCAGTTTCGGCGATAAATATCGCAGATTCCATCGCGGACAAAACCGCCGACGGATGCGTGACGAGTGTGCTGAAAATGAGGTTTGGGAGACCGCACCAGCGACGATTCGACGCTCAATTGAATCGTCATTCGTCAATCCGCCGTGGATCCGCATCTCGTGCGTTTTCATTTCGCGTTTTGGCCTTTTTTTATCTTTTTTTTCTAACAAAACGCCCACGAAACGTCGCGCTGCGGAACGGATGACCCCCCCGACCCCTGCCGCTTAAGCGCGACTATGAAAACGAGGCCGAGCGATGGAGGGGTTAAAACGCGACTCGCTAATCCGTGGCCTCGATTCCCCGCTTCGATATCGCGAGTTTCCGTCTCTCCGCGGCCGCGTGTATCGGACGCTAGCCGACGTCGCACGCGAAATCTGAAAAATAAAAGAAAAGCGAAGTAGAAAAAATGTACACACACGCATCGCTCTTGTGCCTCTTTAATTCCCTTCTAACGGAGCTCGCGCAAAGAGCGCACGTATTAATTTAAATATCGCGAGCATGCGTCAGTGAATGGTGAAACTGCGTACAGAAATTCCGTTGAATAAACAACGAGGCGAATGTTACAGAACAAACGGTGTCCGGGAAAACGCGCTCGATGCGCGCAGACTTGCATCTCTGAGCGCGTATCGCGGCTTTTATCGTCACCGCCACATTGTACCATCGACCCACCCGAGTTTTGTCTTTATTCGCGAGTTTTCGAAAAGAAAAAGCAACGAGATCTCGTCGAAATTCCGCCAAGTTATTTTCTTATGGATTAACGCCCGTTTTATACCATCGACAAATGCTTCCTTATCTTTTATCACTGACGCATCTGATTACACAAACGATAGTATCTAGCATCGTTCGCCGGCTCGCGATTCAGCGTACATTTTTCGATCACGGATATCGGCATTTTTTTTCGTCATGGAAACGAATTGAAAAAGTGTTATCTCGCGGAGGAAGAAAAAACGAAGACGGGATTACCGAGTGCGCTTTTGTTTGCGCGAGCGAGCCGCGCGTTTTATCTGGAAAAGCTCGCCGGGTTTAAAAAAATGGCGTTCGGGATATTAACGTTTTCTCAATAGCCCATTCTCCTCACGTTAATTTCGAAGCGATAATAAAGATTATTGGCGACTGTACGCTCCGCGCTGTAAAAATATTTGCCGTCGACTCTCGTATGCAAATGGGGAATAATAATCATGCACGATTGAGATAAAAGCGAAACGTGTGCTCAGCGACGGTATAAACATACGTGAAAAATAATATTTGGCGAAAAAAAGTCCAATTAGAAATACGTTTTTTTGGCAGCAGTGTGATAGTGCGCTCGTTACGTACTTTGGAACGTCGACGACGCGACACGGTCGGACGATTATCGTGCCAACAATGAAAAAAAAAAAACAGCAGGAATTTCGTTTCATCGCCGATGAGAGCGCGGATTATTCTTGGTTTTCGTACATTTAAACTTCTTCACAATTGCGCTATTAATCTCAATGCTTTCGGGAGAAAATCTTTCATCCAGGCTACTGTGTGCGTGTGTCCAATAATTATAATGTTTGAACTCATATGTATATATTTCAATAGTGCGTAGATACGATGAGAGTACACGAGAGAGGCGGTATTTCTCGTTTCTCGAGAGCACGAGGCTCGAGAGAGAGAGAGAAAAGATAATGAAGAGCCAAGCGGGTACAATCTTGACTCATTTTCTCGTGCCCAGTTCTACGTAGATCGTTGAAGCGCGGACAGCTGATAATTATCAACGACTCCCTGGTGAAACTATTCGAGCCCGATAAGATACAAATTCAGTTGACATTTGTATGAATCGAAGATTTTCGAGATGCCTCTCGCGGACAAACGTTTGCCGAAAAACGGCATCAAGTTGGAAGAGGAAAGTCGAAAAACGCTGAATGTACCAAGTGGTGATTTCGTCCCCCCGGACGGGGGTTGGGGTTGGATGATCGTCGTCGCTGCGGGATTTTCAAACGTGAGATATATATTCACATTCAGCCTAAAATAATGATCTTGTCTCCTTCGAGTGCATGTCGAAACATTGTTTTTCAAGGATGATGAAAAACGTTCGAATCGATCATCCGCTACGGTATTTTTTCTTTTTTTTTCGTTTATCGTTTGAACGCGACAGTTTTGCGTTTTACCAATGGCTCAATCCTTCGGACTGATTTTCCGTGACCGGTTCGGGCAACTCGGCATAAATTCGTCCGAGACTACGACGATTATGAATGTCAATAACGCCGTTACAGCTTGCATCGGTGAGTTTTCGTTTGACAATTATTATTTATATTTTTATCCTTCGTACACGTCGGATATGCGCTTAAACCTCGTCGAGAGGGTCTCAAAGCCTGCTTCGATTCGGACGCTGAACATCGCGCGGGAAAATGTGTAGTTCGTTCGCGCCTCTGTGATTCGCATCAATCGGTTTTTCATCAGTCATCACGAGACAATGCCGACGCCAGTCATTTTTGCGGATGACGCATGGTAAACACGTTGAAGCATCCTCGTTCAAAATTGTCGCAGAGTTTCTTTTGTCTTTCGGGGTCGGTGACGTCGCGCAATTGCGGTTGAATGACTCGAAAAAGAACGTGGAATCTTTACCGTTTTTTTTTGCATGTCCACGTGCTCGACGCTTCATCATGTTCCGATAATTTACAATTTACATAAACACACGCGGTACACGAGGAACGCCAAAACTGGATAATTCAATGCTGCGTTGGGAATGAAATTCCGAGTCGAAATGCCTTTAAGCACTTTTTGATCCGACGAATCCTCGTTGAGTCATTAATTGACACAGTTGGGCCAATGGCACGAGCGTGCGCCAGCGAGTGGCGCCCGATGGAGCGAAGTAACGTTTAATCGTAGCGTTTGGTCGCAGAAAAAAATACTAAAATAAATTTCGACTCGAAATTTCACAATTAATTGCATTTTTCGTCATTGACATCGAGTTTTTGCGACACCCTGTGTACATGTTCGCGAGATATCGCACAGTGGTTGGAGCGTGTAAAATTGCAGATTATTGCGTTATTGTATCGGTCCATAATCCGTAATCTTTCATCCCGAAGCACGAGGGAAGCAGCGAGTCGCGTGTGCTACATTATTCAAAGTGATAAGGCAATCTGGTGCAGGGTCGCAGCGCGAACAAGCTGCGATCCATTCGATATGTTAAAAAAAAAAGATTTCGATTGTTTATTTTGTGCCTCCTTAATTATTGAATTCTCTTTGTAATTTATGGCATCAACATTCATCATTTCGAAAGACAAATCGTGTACGCGCCTCTACGCGCGTAACGTCAATCTCTAATTTTAGATTTCATCTTGAAGGTCTGGCCAATGGTCCGCTATTCAGAAAATACAGTTATCGCCAAGTTTCTTTCGTCGGTGGAGTCGTCAGTGCTATTTCCATATGTGCTCTCTCATTCGCCGAGACGTTTCAAACCATGTTTCTATTTTATTCGATCTTGTACGGTGAGTAAAACCAGCGAACGAGCGCGCCTTTGGAGATGAGCTTGGAATTTTTCGAATAATTCGAAACACACGACAGCGCCAACGAGTTGTAAATTCACCGGGAGAGGACGCCACGTGTGAATTACGCGATCACGCAAAATGCACTTTAAACTTCCAACACGTGGCAATACGTATTGACGCAAGGTCTACACGGGGCGTTTCGTGTCGAATCAACGAGTCAAAGATCGACACAGTTTCTGTTGCAATCTGTATTTTTTTCTGTTTTCTAAAGATCTATTTTAAACACTCGTCGTGTTTTCCAAGGAGATAAAAAGCGATGGGACTGCTTTTATAAAAATAGTCGGCGTATAATCGAAATGCCCCATGTATACACAAAAGTTGCTCAATGAACGTATTAATAGTCTAGCTTATGCAACCGCGTATGCCGTTGCTGTTCCAGAGAATATGATGAAAAATTCATTCTCATTACGATGTTCGTACTACGATTGTCGAATCGACGAAATAATTATTCTATTTCATATTGATCAGCCTGCGGTGTTGGTATCGTCATGTCGTCTTGCGCTCTGGCCTTGAACACATACTTCAAGAAAAGGCGAAGAATAGCGACTGGATTCTCGTGGACTTGCACCGGCCTCGGACCCATTATTATGCCATACGTATGTAACAATAATACCATTTATCATTGGGATCGCAATCCCGAAGTAAACCTTTTTATCTCCACAACGCTTTGTCGTCTGAAAAAACAGTTTGACGGAAGCATTTTCAACTCTTTTTTTTTGCTGCAAATCAAATAGTACTTCGAGCCGCAATCAACCGTCATTAATTATTCTCTACGATCGATCAGCGATCGTAAATTTACATCGCAAATTTACCTTCACCGACCGCCGTTTTCCAGATAATAACAATGTTGATGCCGATTTACGGAATGTCCGGAACCGTTCTACTGTACGGTGGTTTCGCGTTTAACGCCGTCGTTTGCGCACTTTTACTGCAACCCGTTGAGAAACACGCGAGGAAAGAAACTACTTCCGGTGTCACGTCGAAAGAGTCTGCGCGACAGTTAAATCCCGATGTAATTTTCACGTGAATTCAATTTTCATCATTGTGAATTAGTCATTCTCGCTGTGAAAGTAAACGTTATTTATTGAAAATCAGTCGTGAGAGTTTTATCCATCAATGGATGAAGTGGATGGTTAAAAATGTGTCTGTAACGCTCGTGACTAGGAAAAGTTGGAAGCGAATAGGCCGCTGACGGATGAGGGCGCCATCTCGATTGAGAATATTTCAAAAAAGGACAAGCTGGCGAATTTGGTCGATAATCGTTTGAGCCGACGTTTCGGAAGTCAATATCTTTATTACAACGACGAAGAGGCTGGAGCTGCGGGAATCGATGTCATAGCTCTGGGAACGCCAATGATGTCACGTGCCAACGATGGCTGGTAAGAACATCTTCATGCACTCGATATCCATTTTTTTAGCACACAAAACGCCATCATCTCGCTTTTCTTCCATTGGAGGTCCTCGAAAAAAAATGCCTCCTACGCCTCGTTAACTTCGAGCAAAAGTCGAAGACCCTCCGTCAGTCTGAGCAGACAAACGAGTTTGAAAGCACTGAGCAACGGGAATCTGGTGAAAAATTCAAACAGGTTAGACGAAAGGTAGAAGGTAGAAGGTAGCGTTTGCTCGCCGCTGTTTCTTTCCATTTCATTTTTCTCCTTGATTCTCTAAATTTTCGGGAAAAAAAACAACAGCGACGCGGAAGGACGCAGGAAAAAGGTGTCGACTTCGATGAACTGCGCGCCACCTCTCGTGATGGTGAACGAGAGGTGCGAGTCGGAAGAGCACAACCGGATGAAGGAAAATGGGGTTGGACCGAGGGAAAATGACGTCGACGAGAGCCAACATCGTCTGTTGGCGAAGGTGGAGGCGCCCGGAACGAGGAAAGACTCCGCGGAGGTGAGTGGAAGACAGGTCGGAGGACGGAGACGGCGAGAGAGCTTTTGTCGTATCTCAGCGCGTGGAGAACGTCGCAAAGGTGTCAAGCGTGTTTTTAAATTTGCGATCCCGGCTCGTGACGGAAGAGCCGATTTTTCCCAATCAACGATTTCAGCCAGAAAACAACAGGATCTCGATGGCTTGGGGCACTCGAGCTTTGTACGCCGTCGTCGTCTTCTTCGATCTCGATCTGCTGCGCGATCTCGTCTACGTCAATCTCATGATGGGCATAACGTTCGCCAATTTCGCTGAGATTAATTTCGCTCTTCTGACGCCTTTTATACTCGGCGAATATGGTTTCGAGAAGATCGAGGTCGCCACGGTGATGTCCGTTCTCGCGGGGGTCGATGTATTCATGAGAATCGTCATTTCGTTCGTCGCGACGCAGATCGGATGGCAGAACAGAACGTTTTTCCTCATCGGGGTTGGAAGCATGGCGGCTGGTCGAGTCAGTGAGTAGATTCGCTTTTTTCGAACGTCGATGGAACAGAATTGCCAGGGAGGAGACGAGCGGCACTACGATTCGTTTGACTCCGCGTCGCCATGCTTTTCTCCTGCTTTTTTTTGCAGTTCTAGCTCACGTGAGATCGTACGGTGTTTTGCTAGGCGTGGCAGTCTTGATCGGTGCCGGAAAAGCGTTCAGAACGATTTTCATGGCTCTCGTGATACCCACGCATGTACCATTGAGCAGACTGCCAGCCGCGAGTGGTCTCCAATTGCTCTTCAGCGGACTGGTTTATCTCATACTCGGACCTTTCGTCGGCTGGATTCGAGACTTTAGCGGCAATTATACGATAACCCTGCACTGCCTCAACATTCTCACGTATCTGACCATCATCTCCTGGACGCTGGAAGATTGGTACTGCAGCAAACAACGGAAGGCAGTCGAGAAGAGGATAGTCGCTCCGATTTGTGACAAAATATGAAAATAAACATATAAATACATCTTTTCATCGATGATAAATCTTGTTCGACGAGTGGGGAAAAGAAGAAAAAATGGAGAACCAGGCGTCTGCCGGAAAATCTCTAGATCCAATGTTTTTATATACCACGAATGGAAGCTCAAGTATGACTCTCGTATCGTATGGAAATAAACAGTCTGTCATTTTCAGCCATCCCGATATACATATGTACACGATCGTGTTCACAAATGATCTGTGAGGTGTGTGTGTGTGTCGTTTATCGACGATTCAGAATCGCCACTGATATTTTTTTCGTATTTCATCAATTGTAAATAAAACAATATCTCATTGAACGTTTACCACTATCTGTTCAAGACACCTTATCTCTCGTCCGAACGAGCAACGTTACCGTGGAATATCGATAATAAAACTTTGGAGACAATGAATGGAATCATTCGTTCATCGACCTTCGCTGCGAATCGCGCCACCGGCAAATCATGAAAAATTCATCGGAATAATGCGCGCCTCGAACATTTTCCACTCGCAGCGTTACATCCGATAGCTCTTCGTCTATATCCGCGTGGTATCCGGTTTCCAGAAGACTTTTTTTTCCTGCGCCATTTTCGGTTTCGCGAAAACTCGGAGGAAATCGCCAAAGGTCTCTGGCATTGCGATTAAACTTGGCTCGCACAGCAACGAGAGACGGAGAGAGAAGAGCGCGAGGGGGCTGCTGCTGGAGGAGAGAGCTCTCGACGAAGTCTGCCGCTGTAAAAGATGGACTTTCACTTCGCGATGGTCCTGAAAACCACCGCGCAGGAAGGAAGCCGTTTTGTAGGAAAGGTTTCAGCTCGCTTTGCCAGTCTCGCGGCCATATTTTTTTCACGTTTCGCTGAACATCTTGAGAGATGGCCACTCTCCTCTGCTATCACTGCGCTTCTTCTCCCCTTCGTCCTCACGTCCTCCATTACTCTCTTTTTCCCTCTCGCCTCGCCGAAGCTCCCGCACTCCACTCGCTTCACCGTAACGTCCGACCGCGTAGGCTGCTCCCTTTTCCTCTCTTTTTCCAACTTGCGACTCGATAATTTATCCCTGATAACTTTACGATCCTCGCGAACCGGCAAACGGGACAAAATATTGCAACGGCGGAATGGAATTAAATGACCCGCGCCTTCCCACGCACCTTAACGAGTTACGTATGAAAAGTTTTCTCAGGCGACCGGCAGCTACCGAGTGAAAAAGCCACGCTGCCCGCGAGTTTCCAGAGTTTATTTTTTTGCTACACTATATTCAGCCGCAATTTCGGCTAAATTGAATTTTCGCTCCAACCGCGGTCGTGCGGTATTTTCCGGTAGCTGATTCCTCGTTGTTGTAATATGAAAAAGTGTAACACGATGAAGAAACGTGAATTAAAACTTGTATCGCTGCTCCTCGATGTGAGATAGCAAGTGAGAAGCAAGTGTGTGTGTGTGTGTCACCGGATGTATTTTATGATTATACGTATGGGTCCTTGAGGGAAGTGCAGGGGAGTTTTGCACTCGAGGCACTGCGACGAGCTTGGCCGGAAGTCCCGAGCGACAATTTCCTGGTCGAGCCTTTTGTCGCACCGCAAAAAAACGTCGACGACGACGACGACTACCACGAGTCCATCGTTTCTGCGTCGTTTTCGTCATTTCTTCCCTATTTCGCGGCGTGATGCGCAAAAGCTCAGAGGGACTGTCGTGAAAATGGATTTTGCTGAGAGCCGCGAGTGTGCGACGTCGTCCGCGACGGGAACTCCGGGCGAGACGACGGCGAACAGCATCCGTGGACACGTCGTCACACGCTCAACCGTGATTTAAGGTATAGAATCGCAAGAAAATCAAAATGGAATAAGAATTTCGTTCACTTACCTATTGATACTAAAAAAAATGGATTATTCGGACAATAAAAAATAAAAAATGACTCCGAGAAAGATTCGGAGAACCCGTAACACAGATTTATTTATTTTTCCAAACACACGGAAGTCGTCTCCGAATTTTTTCATCATTTTGAATTTTGAAGAGCCGCGAGTGTGCGACGTCGTCCGCGACGGGAACTCCGGGCGAGACGACGGCGAACAGCATCCGTGGACACGTCGTCACACGCTCAACCGTGATTTAAGGTATAGAATCGCAAGAAAATCAAAATGGAATAAGAATTTCGTTCACTTACCTATTGATACTAAAAAAAATGGATTATTCGGACAATAAAAAATAAAAAATGACTCCGAGAAAGATTCGGAGAACCCGTAACACAGATTTATTTATTTTTCCAAACACACGGAAGTCGTCTCCGAATTTTTTCATCATTTTGAATTTTGAAGAGCCGCGAGTGTGCGACGTCGTCCGCGACGGGAACTCCGGGCGAGACGACGGCGAACAGCATCCGTGGACACGTCGTCACACGCTCAACCGTGATTTAAGGTATAGAATCGCAAGAAAATCAAAATGGAATAAGAATTTCGTTCACTTACCTATTGATACTAAAAAAAATGGATTATTCGGACAATAAAAAATAAAAAATGACTCCGAGAAAGATTCGGAGAACCCGTAACACAGATTTATTTATTTTTCCAAACACACGGAAGTCGTCTCCGAATTTTTTCATCATTTTGAATTTTGAAGAGCCGCGAGTGTGCGACGTCGTCCGCGACGGGAACTCCGGGCGAGACGACGGCGAACAGCATCCGTGGACACGTCGTCACACGCTCAACCGTGATTTAAGGTATAGAATCGCAAGAAAATCAAAATGGAATAAGAATTTCGTTCACTTACCCATTGATACTAAAAAAAAATGGATTATTCGGACAATAAAAAATAAAAAATGACTCCGAGAAAGATTCGGAGAACTCGCAACACAGATTTATTTATTTTTCCAAACACGCGGAAGTCGTCTCCGAATTTTTTCATCATTTTGAATTTTGAAGAGCCGCGAGTGTGCGACGTCGTCCGCGACGGGAACTCCGGGCGAGACGACGGCGAACAGCATCCGTGGACACGTCGTCACACGCTCAACCGTGATTTAAGGTATAGAATCGCAAGAAAATCAAAATGGAATAAGAATTTCGTTCACTTACCTATTGATACTAAAAAAAAATGGATTATTCGGACAATAAAAAATAAAAAATTACTCCGAGAAAGATTCGGAGAACCCGTAACACAGATTTATTTATTTTTCCAAACACACGGAAGTCGTCTCCGAATTTTTTCATCATTTCGAAAATCCTCTCGTTCGGACCGCTCGAACGGAGGCGTTTTCCCCTCAACGAAAAGGGAAATTTCTCTCGCGACCAACGCGGAATTTTCGTGCACCGGAATCACCGTCGATTCGTCAATTTTCGATAAATTTTCATTTTTGCGAAAAAAAAAGTGTCAAAGAGCTGATTTCGTAAAAAGAAAAAAAAAGGGACGATATTGGATTCGATGGACGAGCGATCGTGAGGAAACGCGAAGCGGGATCTCTCGTAGGGAAGGACAAACAGCAAAGAAAAAATAAACGTGTGTAGTATTTTGGTTTGTTTTTTTTTGCGATAAATTTTACATTTATTTTGATAAATATAAGGATAACATTTCTTTTTTGTTTTCAGTAATTTTAACACTAATTTGCGATAAAACGTTACACAGGCGCGTATGAAAAAAGAAGAAAAGAAGAAAAAAAAAACGAGAAAAAACAAAAAAGAGTTCATAAATGGCGTTGAATAAAAAATTTCATTAAAATCAACGATGCGAATGAATCTCGTGTCTCGAGACAATCTCGATTTCCGTTTTCCACCGTCTAAAAAAATAAAACGCACGAATACATGTATATATACATATACATACGTACATACATACATACATACATACATACATACATACATACGTACATACATACATACATACATACATACACACATATATATATATATATATACATATATATACATATACATATATATACATATACATATACATATATATATATATATATATATATACACATGTAAAACTCACAGAAACCTCCGTATCGATCGATCGATTCGTCATCGAGATCCGCAAACTTTTTCCCTTCGCATTCCTTCTTTTCCCACGCAAATTGCAGACTCTCCCGTCCATAAAATATACATATATATTTCTTCCCCCTTTCTTCGGTCATTATTTTCATAGTAAAAAAAAAAAAAAGAACAAACAGAAAGAAAGAAAACGAAAAAGAAACGGTGAAACAAGAGAACAAACAAAGAACGGACAATGACAATCGAGAAAGCGAAACGCAACACCAAAAATTCACTTGCAAGCGGCGAGTGTCGAGGCTCCGATCGCGAATTTCTTCGTTTTTTTTTTTTTTTTTTCGTTTTTTTTTTCCCCCTTTTCTCGTTTCATCGACAATTACACGTGGATTTCTCTTTTGCCCATGAGAGATGGAAATAATGATTTTTTCCTTCGCCTGTTTTTTTTTTTTTTCATCTTTCAAAAAATGCATATACATCAAAGTGTACATCGGGGTAGGAATCGAGGGGCGGGAGGGGAGCAAGGGAGGGGGGGGGGGGGGGGGTAACGGAGGGAAGAGACACAGAGAGGAGACGTGTTTGAGCGTCGTCTCACTCGGTTTTAATCACGATCCCGCGATATTACAATATGGCTATCAAAAAAGACGTCTTGACTCATTTAAACCGTTTATCCGCTTCGCGTCCTCGTTCTCTCGTCGCGTGTCGTTTTCCACATTTTTTTGCATTTTTTTTTTTTTTTTTCACGTCACCGGCCATCCGCGCGCTCTCGCACGACGGGCCTCGTACGAATTTTTTGCTTTTAGTCTTTTTTTGTTTTTCCTTTTTCGCTGTTTTCGTTCTTGCTCGTTTTTTTTTTTTTTTTCTTCTTTTAATTCTCTCGTTTTCGTCCTCACTGTTATCCTCTCTCTCTCTCTCTCCTTTCTCTCTATGCGTGAATTTTGGTGTATCTCGTCATTCTTTCGCTTCACCTCCTCTCACACGGCTATCTGGCTCGCTCTCTCTCTCTCTCTCTCTCTCTCTCGCGCGCGCGCTCTCTCTCTCTCTCTTTCTCACTCGTTATACCTAAGAATTGTGAATACTATTTTTAATATACATATACGTATGTGTGTATATATAGTATATTATATATATATATACACACACGTGTTAAACGTGGTAACAAATTAATGAAACGCTTGAAAAAATTGCACATTTTACAAACTCAGTGGCTCCGCTGCGCGCCCCGCCATCATCCACTCTCTCTCTCTCTCTCTCTCGAACGCTCCCGTTGCTTCGTTACGCGTTTCGTTACTCTTCCCCCCCCCCCCCCCCCGGCGATTTTTCCGCTTTTCCCCGTTTCATCGTTGGTTCATCGCCTTCATCGCCGTTCGAACGTTCTTTTCTCTCAGCGAAAAAGCACTTGACACTCACGGCGCTGTCGTTCGTCCCACGTCGCCGCATCTTTCCCTCCCCTTCGCGCACGCGATACGTACCTTTCGCGCAGACGCACACACACACATACGCACACGTACACACACGCACACACATACACATATATTAAGTTTCGTTTTTTGTTATTTCTTTCAATGTATATGCATGTATATACTTAATTAATTAATCAATATTTATATATACATATGGGGCGTTGCGTGCCACATCGATGTACGCTCGGTCTGTCGCGACTGCGGATTTGGTCCATGATACTCTGATTCGTTTTCGCGTTTTTTTGTTTTTTTTGTTTTTTTTCATTTCTTCCCCTTTTTTCTCGTACTTTGGGCTTTTGACTTTTATTATCGGAATTTTCGATGTCATCACATGCGTTGCGAATATCGGATCGGGAGTTTGCGAACGAGGCGTTATTCGCTTTTAATGAAAAACACGTGTGAAAGGAAAACAAAAGATTTATCACTCTCCCTCGATTCCCGTTGCGCGTCACATTGATAAAACGATCGATAGCGATAACACGATTACTCTTGGACAATGATTATTTTCGTTCGGTAAATGGCCCATGGCTGGGAAATACGGGAGCCATCGGCCATTCAAGAAACAGCAGCGAATGGCGAATAATCTCGAGTAAATGGAAAATATATATTATATATATATATATTTTTTTATATATGTACATATATATACAGTGTTATTGGTAATTCGATTCCGAGGAAGGTATTTTTCTTTTACGAGTTTCTCGAGCTTTTTTCCGCCGGCTGCCGAAGGAGCGACCGCTCGAGAGAGGAAAACGCGTGCACGGAATTTATTTTTGGTGAAAAATAACTCTCTCTCTCGTTTGGTGAGTTTTCTCAAAGGAGGCAGTGTCTTTCTCCTCCTTGCTCGATTTTTTGGATAAACATGGAAGATTCGATGAAGAAATGAGCGAAAAAAACTCGAACGAATCGAGAAATATCGATTTTGCTTCGGGTTAATCCCTTCCCAGCTTGAAACGCTTGTAATTACCAATAGCTCTGTTTATAGCAAACAACAAGATGTATACAATGATGATAACGCGTCGTTCGTATTTTCCCGCTCCGGACCAAATCCCAGAGGCTTATAAAACGGCCTGGTTCGTGCTGGCTCGAAATACCTCATATACATATGTATAACTAGTGACTTGTGTGACGTTCGTTACCGCTTCAAAAAATCGTCACACTTTATCACTCATTCTTCCTCTTTCAACATTCTAGTTTTTGTTTTCTCCTCCTTCTCCTCTGTTTCCTTCCGCTTTTTTTTTGTTTCTCGATTCCTTTTCTTCTCAATTTTTGTAACATAAACGTGTGTATACAAATTCACACTTTCTCTTTTGTATTCCCTCGCCTCATTCACGCTCAATTATTTTTCGTTTCGTTTAATTCTAAATACAACGCGCGTTACGCTCTACGAGTGTATCAATTAATTTATTTGGCCACTGAACATTTAAAATTTATTTCTCTATCGTCCACCGTTCGCTCTTCCTCGTCCCTGTTCTTTCCGCCTCTTTCGTGTGCTTTTTTTTCTCATTTTCTTCATTCCCCCTTTTTCACTCCTCTACACACTCCGAGTCTCGCGAATTTCGTCCCTCCTTCGTGCTTTGTTTTTCGTGCTTTTCTCGTTTTCCTCTTTTTCTTCCTTCAAGCCTTCGATCATGACGACTTGACCGTGAGACGCTTCAACGTTTTTCGCCTTTTCTCCTCTCTTTTTCTTCTCTCCCCGCGCTGCTCCCCCCATTTTCGTGTATTCACGGCTCGACATCGATCCTCGTCGCTTCTCGCGTCGATAATCGTTTTAAAAAATCCTATTTTTCTCGAAATATCTGCAAAATTGGTTTCGCGTTCGCGCGTTCGTGCGTCCAAGAGCGTGTACGTAAATTTCGATCGATGGTGATGGCAAGGCGGCGTTTCGCTGGTTCATCGATGACATTTCACGTTTACCGGCCCCCCGCGATTTTTCGTCCAAATTCGATTTCGAATCTCTCGGATTCTCATCTTATTCTTCACGTTTTTCCTCTCTCTCTCTCTCTCTCTCTCTCCCTCTCATACTTTAAGCCTTAAACTCTCCGATCGCATTTTCCAACAGAATTATCCCTAATTCAACGTTACCTTCAAAAAATTTTCCTACTAAATCTCATCAATAATCAAACCTTATTTTTCTTCTTTTATTTCGATCCCAACTAATGCAAATTCAAGTCGCACGCGTCGAACGATCGAAAATAAACGCATCAACGATAAATTCATTTATTTACTCACTCGATTCGCGAGAACCGTCAATTACCTTTTTCCCTTTCTCAAATTTTTGGATAAAATTCGTCGCGTCGAATCTCGGACGACGCGTTATGATCCAACAAATCGTGAAACTTTCAACAAAATTTTTCTAAGTGCCAATCGTTTTCTCGAAAAACCCTGAGCTCGATTCTCTTAAACTCTTTTCCATCTCCCGGTCTCGAGGAAAATTTGATTCTCTCTCTCTCTCTCTCTCTCTCTCTCTCTTTACGCAGGACAAAGACGCAGATTTTCAACGTAAATAATTGGCAGTGATTTTACGTTTTTTTATAACCTTTTTTTCCAACCCCAATCTCAGCTGGAACGAGCCGCGACTTCGTTCTCTCTTCCACGCGTCTTTTTTTCGGCGCCTCTTTCGGGCTCATTCGCGAGACAAATCGTCGTCGAAAATCTCTGGAAATTCTGTAATCCGTAAAAACATCCGGAGATCCATTCGTTACTTTCCATGCATCGTGAACCATCGTCGTTCGTTTTTTCTTGCTTTTTTTTTGTTTGTTTTTTCGTTCGTTTGTTGCACGATTCGTCGCGTTTGGCGAGTGAAAAAATCTACCTCGGAGAAACGATCTCGTTTCATCCGTTTCTCACCGCGGTTATTTTATCTTGTAAATATTCATAATTCGCATGTACGAAAGGAGAAAAAAAAAAAACAAAACAAAACCATCACGAGTCGAGGACTTTTTCCATACGTTTAACGCGCGCATCGGCTGATGAATTAGCGCCGGCGGTTTTTCGAACGAATCCGTTTTTTTTTTCTTCGCATTCTCATTATTGTTATTATCAATTTTCCCATGGGTTTTTTTTTCATACAAAGTGCGGATTAAACGTGTCTCTTCATGTGAAGAGCGAGATGATCGCTGCGTGAGAAACATCTGTCGCAATGCCGGCACTTGAACGGCTTCGCACCGGTGTGTTTGCGATAATGACGGGTCAACTCGTCGGAACGGGCGAATCGCCACTCGCAACCCTCCCAGCTGCATTTGTACGGCTTCTCGCCTGCAAGAGAAACAAAACACGAGATATTCCATGATCGAACGTTTGGCCCACTTTTCTCATCGTTTTTCTTCTCCACTAATCTGCATTTTTCATTCATTCTGATTTTCCGACTTTTTCTCGACTTTCTTCACGGCAAGTTTTCGTACATACATTTTTTGGTAATTACTGGATAAGAAAGAAAAAATATGCAAAAAGCAGGGGTACGATGAGAAGAAAGGCTACCCCCAGGGATGTCGCTGCCATGGTCGAAAATCTTTCGAGAAATTACAAAGTTTCTCGTAAACATCGCGAGCGACGTGTCGACCAGGGGTGAAGTGACATTGGCGGATGCGGGGGATGAAGGGTGACGAGGAGGAAGCTGCAGTGGCAACAACAACGTCGGGGGAAAGACGAACGAGGCTGACGTTGATGAGCCTCACCAATGGGGTGAGACTTGGCGAAACCACCAAAGGGGTAGTAAAGCTCGTACGGGGAAAAGAAGAAAACGAACAAGACGGTGGAGAGAGGGTGAGAGAGGGAGGGGTGGTAGGGAAGAGAGACAATGCGCGGTCACCACCTGTGGCGCGACGTCAACTCTCGAGTCGCTTAACGAGCCAACTGCGGGGGATGCAGGGCGGTCGGGGGTTGAGGGGGTGGCAATGGTCCGCTTCGACGTCGCACCCCTACTACTACGTCGAAAGGGGCGCTGTAGTCTCTCGTTTCGACGATATGAAACTACGTCCGACGGAAAAAAACCCCGGAATAAGAGGAAATTATTCTCAAGACCGCGATGTCGAAACGAAATGATCCAAGATCTTTCCAAACTCCCAGGAAGCTTGCATCGATCGGTATCATGTTTTTTTTTTTCATAATTGTGCCATCTCGATGTTTCGTCATCGTCCAGATCAGCTCTTTCGTGGCTCTTTCACATTTTTTCAACAATCCATTGACATCTTTTTCATATTCCACAAATATATATTCGCAGTTACTCGGCATCTCGAAGCATTTCATACGTTTGACATTTTCATAGAATATAGCAAAAAAGAGCGAAATAAAGTACGCTCAGATCCGAGAGAGAAAAATGAATCGCACGAAATCATCGGCACACGCGTGGCTCGGGGAAGCTCGAGAAAGTAATGAAAGGGAGAAAAGTAGTGTTAACCGACAGGAGCCTTTACCAGCGTGGAGAAAAAAGCTACGGATGACCGGGAAGGGGGGGAAGGGGTGAGTAAGAATATTGTCAAGCGAGAGTGATCTTCCGCGATACCGAAACGAACGATCCAAGATCTTTCCAAACTCCCAGGAAGCTTGCATCGATCGGTATCATGTTTTTGTGTTTCATAATTGTGCCATCTCGATGTTTCGCCAAACAATCCATTGACATCTTTTTCATATTCCACAAATATATATTCGCAGTTATTCGGCATCTCGAAGCATTTCATACGTTTGACATTTTCATAGAATATAGCAAAAAAGAGCGAAATAAAGTATGCTCAGATCCGAGAGAGAAAAATGAATCGCACGAAATCATCGGCACACACGTGGCTCGGGGAAGCTCGAGAAAGTAATGAAAGAGTGAAAAATAGTGTTAACCGACAGGAGCCTTTACCAGCGTGGAGAAAAAAGCTACGGATGACCGGGAAGGGGGGAAGGGGTGAGTAAGAATATTGTCAAGCGAGAGTGATCTTCCGCGATACCGAAACGAACGATCCAAGATCTTTCCAAACTCTCAGGAAGCTTGCATCGATCGGTATCATGTTTTTGTGTTTCATAATTGTACCATCTCGATGTTTCGCCAAACAATCCATTGACATCTTTTTCATATTCCACAAATATATATTCGCAGTTATTCGGCATCTCGAAGCATTTCATACGTTTGACATTTTCATAGAATATAGCAAAAAAGAGCGAAATAAAGTACGCTCAGATCCGAGAGAGAAAAATGAATCGCACGAAATCATCGGCACACACGTGGCTCGGGAAAGCTCGAGAAAGTAATGAAAGAGTGAGAAATAGTGTTAACCGACAGGAGCCTTTACCAGCGTGGAGAAAAAAGCTACCGATGGCCGGGAAGGGGGGGAGGGGTGAGTAAGAATATTGTCAAGCGAGAGTGATCTTCGCATGGATCTTTTTCGCGCTTGACGGGTAAACACTTTTTCTCGCGACGGCACTGACGTTTCGAAAGTATGTGTGCTGTTTGCGAGGAACGTCGAAGGGGATGAAAAAAGAAGTGGTGGCGCAAGATGCATTTCCACCGGCGGGTTTGGAGAGGCAGGGTTGTCTCGCGGAGAATGGACGATCGTCACGAAAGGGTGAGAACGTGAACGAGACTCTCGACATCGACTGATCCGAGCGAGACGTGGAGCGGCATAACCAAATTCCGGCTCGCTCGCAAACGCCGCGAGTCGACGCGTTTTTCTTCCGCATTATCCCGGTATGGATGGTTCCCCGCGCGTACCATCCTCTCAAAGAGGAACGAAAAACAACGCGAAACAAACTTCCGTCCTCCGTATCCTTCGGAGGCTTTTTCCACTTCCATTACCAGCAGGGAGAAAATTCCTCGCGACTCTCGTCGCGTACGTCGCGCCCATCTCAAGATGCTCTTTCTCGCGCGAACCTTTCCGCTGATATTACACGGTTTTTCAAACGGGACACCACAACGTTGGGTGATAAAGAATACTTGCGACGCTTCTCCATTATTCTTTTATACCCTTTGGCCGGGGAGCAAGGGAGGCAGAGGGACGAAGAGCAGTCGGTTCGCGCCACAATTGGGAACGTGTTTTTCCTCCGGAAATGCATATTAGGGGTTCTGTTTTTTTTTTTCTTATTTTGTTTAGAATGAAAAACTGAGATCCAGAGATGCTCGACGCCGAGTGTGAAAATATCTTGTGAGAAAGAATTTCGGCTAGAAAATTGAATTTCGAGTTTCAACCACCGCGAGAAGATTTATTTCATCCCCCCCTCGCAATGTTTCATGTAAGCTTCCGGTCTAAAGCACGCCCGACTCCGGACGACTTTTCCCAGAGGAAAAACAAATTTACAACGGGATTTTGAATCACCACGCTTTTTTTTCTCACTGCGATAATCGGATTACGAAAAATCCAAACGAATGTTCGTGTTAAAGACGGAGAAAAAAAAATACTGACGCAGGTATATGCGTCCGAGCTCGTCCCGGTATCTCCACCGCGAATAACCGCCAGGGTGATGACGGGGCAGCGTTGAAACAGAGACGTTACCGTTATTACATATTTACGGTCTTACGCGGTAACGCCGCGTTCATATCCTGGTGAAAATTACCCGTAAAACACGTATCTCGGAAAATATTGAAACTCGTCTCCCGCGGCCGAGTTTCTCTCGCTTCTGTTTTAATATTTTTTTCCCGGTGTGTAATGAGAGATCGTATAAAAAAAAAAAGATAAATAAAACTCGGAATAACGATGCTTTGTCCATCGTCCCTCACAGCGGTGTACGCGATCGCTATTAAAAGTCACGTTATTGCGGAGGGATTTGATGCATCGACTTTCGTCTCGTTTTTTTTTCTTCTTTTTTTTTTTATAAAACACTCGTTTCTCCTTCGGCGGAAAAGTTCCATCGCGATGCCGATCGACAGCCGAGGGATTTAATTGACCTCGCGAGCAATCGCGAATTTGGGAAAATGATTTGAAAAAAAAAAAACGAACAAAGGAATGTTCGAAAGTCATTGGAAAGCGGAATATCGATCGGTATTGAAAGATATTCGAGAACGTCTTTGGTATTCCGCGACGTTGTAAATTTCCATGAGCAAAAAAATGGCTTCCTCGGGGTTGAGGGAAGAAAAAAAGAAGAGAAGGGTGGTGGCGGAACTTTATATCCTTCGTTGGGTAACAGTTGAGGGTGATTTTTCCGAGTCTTTCACGGGCATCTACCCTCAGCCCCTGCCTCCACCCCCCCTTGAACATGTCGAGCATTCTCTCCCGCCGACCCGACGACATCCGGCACGTACCGTGTCGGAGAAGCGATGGAAAACGCCAGAAGGCTTGGTATTGCGTCGATATGTCAGTCTTTGGTGGCATCGCACGTGCGATTCTCTCTTTCCCTCGCTCTTTCGTCACCTCTGCCTTGTATCGAGCTCTACCTCTCAACGCAGCCGACGTGTATCGTGGTTTCACCATCTGTCGAGTTATTATTTACTACCACGACCCAAAAGTGTATTTTTTTTAGAGTCCTTTCGAAAGTCTGAACTTTGAGCAAACTTTAATTTTCCAAAGGATTCATTCCGAAATAAAAAACGGACCCGAGAGACTCGCGGCTCGCGCATTTGTTGCTTTTCGAAAAACGTTGGTTCAATGGAGTTTGAGAATTTGGCAAAAAGGGGATGGAAGATCGGGTAACGAAAGAATCCAAGCGATGTTGGCGTTTTAGCGAGTGGCCTTGCTGCCCGTGAGGAGTATTCCGGGCGGAAGTCGAGTCGCCAAAAACTCTCTCGGACAGGGGACTTTTGGAATGCCCGGGAACGATACCCAGGGCTGGAATTTAGCCACTTTCCGCACGGTCCACATTCTTCGAGGATTTCCATCGCCTCTCTCTCTCTCTCTCTCTTTCTACGCTCTCCTCTTGTTGCCTTATTAGCTCGCTGAGATTCTCGTGGGACTGCGTTCTGTTCCTCATCAACAGGCGCCACCTGGCGGGCCTCGAGAGAGTTACACGTCGTCGGGCTTTGAGACCGACGGTCCGGCGGAGCGGAATTCGAGCATCTTTGAGCTTTTCGCGGATCTCTGCGTGGTCCAGCATTTATAAATTCGCCGACATTTTCCATCAGCTCCACGGCTATTTCTTCATCGTGAAAAATGAGCAAAACGCTGCAATTTTCGTTCGAGATCAACGAAAAGTAGCGATTTTTCGTTACCATTTCCATTTTGCAAAGGTGAATCTTGATTACACACATCTTTCTCTCTCTCCCTCTCTCTCTGCCTCAATTATTGTAACTATACTTCCAGACTGTATAGAAGATGGGAATCCAATTTATTATTTATTATCTATTTATTTATTATTTATTTTATATGTGTTCTTACTTGCGATGTTATATCGCGCTATTTAATTTTAAGCACATATTTAACAAATATTTCATCTGTTTTTACTTTATTGTATCTCATTCTATGTGCTACTGTCTTCATGACTGCAGTAGCACTGCCTTTGTTTCTTTTCTGCGCTATGTTTAATACTCTGTTATAATTTTATTGCCTGAAGGTGTATACCATGGCATAAATAAACCAACTCAACTCTCTCTTGATTCTTTCCCTCCCCGCTTCCGTTCGAACCCTCTCGCGACGATCACAAGGATCACGTCACGAGTCGCGGAATAACCGAGTTGGTCGGAACTCGACCGACGGTCGTGACTGGTCGTGACGACTCCGAGCCAAGTGCTCGAAAGGGTGAAAGTGGAAGAAGCGCGGAGAACTCGAGCTTGCCGATTGGCAAAAGCGGCCCCGTGTGATATTCCAACATGGCGGATAGTGAAGTACCATCGCACCGCGACAGTGCCATCAGTACCAGTGCCCCGAGTGTCGGACAGGCGGTACGAGTGAGAAAGTGAGTTGAAGAGAGCGGGGGAGAGAGAGAGAGAGAGAGAGAGAGAGGTCGAAGGAACCTTTCGCGCGATGCGCTTCTAAACGGATCAAAGTCCCTGCCATCGCAGTAAGCGAGAACAATGGCTCCGGGAATGGAATTCCAGAACGGAAAGTCCCTGTAATTGGAAATCTCTCCGATGTCCCGACTCAATATACCTCTGTGTGTAAAAGTGTCTGTGTGTGTGTGTGTGTGTGTGCCAAGTCCGTACGCTCTCTCTCTCTCTGCACTCCCAGCATCTTTCTCGCTCTCAGTTCTGTATGGCTCGCGGGCTTTTCGTCGTACGGAAGAGACACCAAAGTTACCGAGGGCACAACTTGCGCCGAGGCGATGGAACCATCGATCCTGTCTCGATTTCTCTCTTTCAGAGCCTCCGCTGTCCCGACTGCGAGAATACCACGTTTCTCCCAGCACACAAGAGGGATACCCAAAGGAATAGCCATTGTTCGGTTTGGCAACTCGTCCAAAACGTCCCGTCTCTTTTCTCTCTCTCTCTCTCTCCCTCTCTCTCACTTTCTCTCCTTCTTTGGGCTCGTCTCTCGCGAGATTTCATACTCAAACTCGATAAACTCATTCTTTGCTCGCGTTTGCAATTTGCACTCGGCAATTAAAAACTTTTCTCAAGCTCCCCGAGTACAATGGACGCCGCGGAGAAAAGGGTGAATATTTCACATGTCGGCTCGTCTCTGTTTATCGATTGAGGAGGCGGTCTTCGAGAGACCTAAGATTCGAGCCGCGAGCAACGTCGCCGACGGGTGCGCCGAAACCGGGAGTCGCGGCCTTGTTTGTCCGTTTTGATATACCGGAGGGTCGAAATTAGTGAACTTTCCGATCCCGACCCGGCACTCTTGCTCCATTATGGTGTACGCGAGTGCCACGTCGTTTAAAGAGACCGTTAAAACGGTTGTCACGACAACGACGAGAGGGCAAATATTCGCCCTGAGCCTGCGAGTCTCCCGGGTGAACTTGCGGAAGCTCCGCGTAAGGCTCTTATTCACTCCTCTCCTCTCTCGCCACTCAAAGCCAGCGATGATCAGCCGAAAAACACGGAGGGAAAACATTTTCTCTCAAACCGACGCGCCTCTGCGATTTTTTATCGGTATTTCGGTATCCCTCCGCCAATTTCAAACGTGTACACTGGAGAATTCTCCAGGCACTCGTTTGACCCTGTTCATCGGTGTTTTTGCTCCATCCCCGTGGCATTTTGAAATTGAATTTTTGCACCGATCGTCCCGCGTCAATTTGAAAATGAATTTTTGCGCCGATCGACCCGCTCGTCAAAATCGAAACGCGTCAATTAACTCCGTATCCTGCAGCTTAATTAATATTGACGCGAGTTTCACGATACAACGAGTGTAGCGTAACGAATCTTTGGACGGGAACGAGCGTTAGTTACGGTCAGTTTGAGCGCGAGGGGCGAGAGAATAACGATAGAATTTCCGCGGCGCGTAGAGTCGCCGGTGTGGAATTCATAACGGGGTAATAATCACCCGGGACGAGCTCCGTATGCATAATCCTCCGTAGTTAGCAGTTCTGCTTAACGATCCAATTGCCTCGCCCTCTGCGATTCTCTCTTTCGCCCTCCAGGACACTCGCCGTTTCCATCGTGGGCAACTCGGAGAGAGAAAGCGATCCTCTCGGCTGCCTCATCCTCTTGGCTCGTTGCCTCCGGTAACGAGCCAAGTCCGCCGAAAACTTTGAGAACGATCGAAAATCCTTGCAAAAGGACTTTCGATCGAAGGACTCCGCTTCCGGTGCCGTCGGAATCGACGAAAGAGGACCGGTGGCCGGAGGAAAAGTGACCTCTCCCTGGCGCGGCCATGTGAGAGGTCAAACAGCGGGCAAGAAGCTTTTCGTCGGGGAGGAAAAGGACGCGCTGTTGGGGGGCGAAGAATCGGCAAAAGAGGACCCGTGACCGGAGGAAAAGTGACCTCTCCCGGGCGCGGCCATGTGAGAGGTCAAACAGCGGGCAAGAAGCTTTTCGTCGGTGAGGCCACTCGACGCTTCGTCATAATTACAGTCCTGACGCGAGCCCAGCAACGTTGACCGCAGTGGCACCCCCGAGCAGCCTGAACGGACTCTTGATCCCGCGGGCATCGCGGGCGTCGAATATGGGATGAGAGAAAGAAAAACAGGAAACAAAGATGGCCGACCAACGTTCCACCCGCGGTATCGCGTTTCTCGGTTTTTTTTCCCTTTCCGCATTCTCACGTTTTTCCAGCTCGCCGGACGTGCGAGTTTATTAACACCGTGAATTACCCATCCCGCTGCCTTTGGCGTTGGAGCTCGGGTTACTTCATTTCCGCTCCTCGCGTCGCTCATCGGGGATGAACGAAATTCGGGTGGTCAATCAACGTTTTTTCTCCCCACAAAGCGGAGACTCTCATTCGGACGTTTAGGGTCGAGATGGAACTTGATTTTCATCAGTTTCCGGGGCTCCCGTCAAAGCGCCCGTCTTCCTCCGCTTCGAAAAGGGCTTTCGTTCCCCCCCCGAGAGAGACGATCCCGTTTTGAAGCTCGGCGTGGATTAATTATGCATTGTTATTCCCCCGCTACAAGGGGTGTGGGTCTTACCCATCAGGGCGAGAGACGGGAAACACTTGTCCTCTTTGCTCTCCGAGTTTATTCCCCTCCCCGCACCACCGCTCTGTCTCTAAGGGGTTCATCTCGCTCTTTCGTTTTCCTCTCGCTTTATCGTCCCGAGCGAACCGCCCCGAGCCTCGCCGACCCTCGCGCGTCTCGTGCTCTGTCAAAGTACGTCTTCCGATTCTAGATTTCGGGCTTGATTTTGCCGTATGTGTCGTTGTACGGTCCTCGCCCCCCTATGCCAGCTCTGCCGCACAGTCTGCTTACCGGCTTTCACGTTGTTAACTCACCAGACTCTGGGAATCAGATTTGGAAGATAATGCGGCGGAGGGAGAGAAAGGGAGAGAAGAAACGAGTGATGTCGCGCTGCATGTCGAGCCGGAAGCCTCGTGGAAGGTTGGGGGAACGGAGAGGGCGCCCTGAACAGACGTTCAATGGGCTGGGGATCTACATTCATCCCTTAATTCCTCTCTATTTCTCTCTCTCTCTCTCTCTCTCTCTCTCTCTCTCTTTGGTGGTTCGACCCCGCGACCCAATTATCCGCATAATCGGTGCTGGCGCTCAGCAGCGACTGTTTGTACGTTTGTCGCAACGAAACGCGGGTATTCCCCAACCCCCACCCCGCGACATACCGTGTTCGAGGTCTCCAAGGGGCTGTTTAGCTTCATCCGAAGGTACAATCGCCACAAAATCAAAATGAAACGACAAATTTCGAGTACTCTGCGACGCGGGAAGAATCCGAAAATTTTCGACATTAACAACGTCGAGATTTTATCGACGAACTGTTTGAACGATACAAAAAAAGCCCTCACGCCATCAGGAAAATTGATCGAATTTGCTTTGTACGAATCGAGAGTAGGTTTTCGACATTTTTATCGAATTTTTCGACAATTCCTCAATGACTTTTCAACCCTAGAGCCACAAACCGGATTTTTCACCAATTCAACCTCGATAAAATTGAATTTGCTCTTCACCGTTCTCTTCGGCATGAAAAAACAGGAGAATTCGAGTACTTGCGAGTCAGATTACTGCTTTCAGAACGACTTTAGGAGCGAAAAACCGCTGGGGTCCGTATTTACCCCTGTTTGTAGTTTAAAGGTAAAAAAAGTGGGTTGGCAGTTCTAGAGTCAATGTTGCCATTATCCTTCCGTACGACAGATTCGTTTTTCAGACTTTCGTGCCGTGTGGTTAAGTACTCGAAATTCACATTCCATCTAGGTCGATATCGTTGCGACAGTAGCGTCGGAAAATCGATAATCCACGGATTACCATCGTGGCAAAACTCGCCCTCTTGTACTCTCGAGAACATCCCCCCGGGTTGTGTACCCCCCCCACGGGGAAGTTGAACCGAGTCGTTGAATCGTCGTTGAATCGTCGTTGAATCGTCGTTGAATATACCACGTCGCTCATCGTCGTTCCTTACCCGTGTGCGTTCTCTGATGCGCCTTGAGATGAGAACTTTTCGTGTAGACTTTTTTGCAGCCTGGAAACTGACACTTGTGTATTCTGCGCTTTGTGTCCTGCGGACTGTGTTCGTGACTCCTCGCGTGATGCCTGCTCGCCATCGTCGACGGTACCGTTGTCGGTGCACCCGCGTGACTGTGCTGCGTACCCGTCACCGTTGGGAACCCGTTCGCCGTCACCGATATCAGCCTGAAAATCGGCAACGATCCGACCTCGCAATTAATCACCGATCGACGTCGCGAAAACCCCGCGTTTGCCGTTCCAGCGAGAAACGACGGATCGGAAAACACAAAAACGCGAGACGGATACGTAAATCGGATACGATTCTTACCTGGCAACGCCCTGGCCGTTGCTCGCCGTGACCCTGACGATGGCGCTCCTTCCCCCCGTCCCGTGGAGGTTAAGATTGTGAACGTCCAACATCGAGCTCCCGCTCGACGAGTGACTCGAGTTGGAATGACCTTGACCGGACTCCGGACTCGACGGTGGAGTCAGAATTTGACCCTCTCCCTCGCAACCGCTGTCGTCCTCCTCCTCGATCTCCTTGAAAATCGACGAGTAACAATACCGATTCGAGGTCAGCGAAAGATCGACGCTCGGCCACAGGCGCGAAACGCCGTGATTTTCGGTGAGTTTACAAACGAAAAACGGTGATTTTGCACGGAAATTCGGGAATCGTCGGTGGCTCGAGTGTGAAATCGGAGTTTGAAAAATTGGTAAATATCGCTGAAATTATTAACCTCGTGTTCCTCGTCCTCTTCGAGGTCTTCGCTCGGTTCCTTCTTCAGGATGAGAGCCCTGCAGGAGAGGGTCGGCGAACTGTCCCACGACAGGGCGGAACACGCCGAACTAGCCGAAGACATGGACAAGGAATCGAGATGACGATCCAACAAATCCCTGTCCCGTCCGTTGTGGTTGTGCTCACCCGGACTGAACTTCATGTCGTCCAGGCAGAGGGGGTCTCTGTCGTCCGGAGACGACGTGACCTGGACACGATTACGACACCCCTTGCATTACGTTTCGCAATGGTTCTTTACCCAACGTTTCCCAACACTTTTTTCACGTATATACAAACTTTCTCGATAATGTTTTCAATATAGAATCTTTGAATTTTCGTTATCTCTAGAATTTTTCAAAACGAATTTCGTTTTTATTTTTTTCCGCGTCATTTGACGTTCTAAATTATTTTCAGTGGATAATTTGGGTTCGCAGATAAATTTTGCTATCTTATTTTCGAAAAGGCCAACGTGCATTGAATGAAATTTTCTCACTAACCTCCATTTTGATTTGAGGTTCATACTGTGTGGTGGTTGTGCATGTCGTTGCCGTCCAGGATATCGGCGGCGCCCGGAAGAGATTCCACGGCGCCGTGTCCAGTTCCGCGGGCAATTTTTTGTACGATTGCAGCTTGGGCTCGTCCTTCAGGTACCTCTCCATTTCGTAGCATGTCTGAAATTCATCGAGAAAAAAAACGAACGTCATGAGAAACATCTCGATGATGGCAAAATGTTTTTTGGTCAAAAGATACACGCAGGCAAAAGGCACTCTTGAGGCGAGGGATAATCTCCTCGGAATTTGAGCGAAGGTCCACGATCTTTCAAGGACGTCGGTAAAAATGGCGGAAAAAAGGAGGGTGTGATACGTGGGCGCGTCAGGGTTTTCCATTATTCACGGTTGAAAGTTTTTGCCTGCGGCTTTACACGCGCCAAAGTGCATGCATAAACAATACGTGTATCTCTATGTGTGTATGTGTGTGTGTGTGTGTGTGTGGCGCGAGGTCCAGGAGGAAGAAAAGGGCAACGGGGAAAAGCATCGTCGTTTAGCCGGGTCGATGTATGTACGCTGGGGGTCCGCCGAGGAGACCAACGGCATTATAATAACTCGAAGCCATTTTATCGTCCGCCCAATGGTAAATCGTGGTGTTGTCCATTTTGCTCTTGCGGGCTGCGTCCCAGCGACTGTACTGTAACGGCAAGCCGGGCCAAGCGGACGCTCGTGTGGTTTGCAAACCGGAATTTCTAATCGCGAATTATGGGCTCGGTGTAGCCGAGAATTTTCGAAATATTCACGCGGGGCAAAAGCTTATACCCGCAAGAACGTTATCGAGTCGAGATTTACGAGTGAAACATTATTAACGAACTCTGGCGAGGATCACGGAGTCGACAAGGCTGGAGAGAACTTTTGGAAATTCGGGGTTTCTCACTTGCGAAAAAAGATCGCGAGAGAATTTTTTTTTCCCTCGCGTATAAATTGCTTCATCGTAATCCACGCTCTCTGTTCGAGATGGTAGGTGGAAATGGGCAAAGGGGAGATATTTACCTCCGGGGAGTTTACGCCCGGGAGAAAGCTCTCCTTCGAGAGCTCCTTCGCTACCGCGCGCACACGACAATGTACAAATAGCAAAACCCGCAGTGGTCCAAAACACACGTATACAATATACGGGCGAGTATCTTATACTCTCGGTCTCGTCGTCTTCATTCTCCACTCAGACCTCGACTCGACCTCCAAAATCGCGTTATTCACCACCGGCACTTTCCCCGGAGGACCTCGCAGCGAGCGACACTCCAACGGCGATAAGTATATATATATCCGTGCGGGAATATACAGACGGAAGAGGAAAAGAAACACACGGATGTACGAGAGGAAAACGAGAGCACGAGAGAAGGGAGAAAGCCTCGAGATTGTATACCGCGCGAGCGAACGAAAAAAATGGCCGACAAAAGGAAGAAACAAGGGATGGGAAAATAAACACAAAGAGAAAGAGGGACAATGCGACGAGTCGCAGCGATAAGGGTGGGCGCAAAGCATTCTTTCGCGAGGAACGGTGTGACGGATCGGGGTTGAGTCGGACAAAGACGAAGGTACAGCGGAAGAACAGAGGGAAGCTGAGGGAGACGAAAATACAGCAACAACGAAAAATAGGAGAGATTATCCGATCTTTTCATCCGTCTCTCTTCACTCGGTGTATTTTCTCACGCTCTCAACGGGAAATAAGCGTGCAGTCGCGGCGGGGACGATGAGTGGGCAACGGAAAATTGTGAGATGGCTTCTCGGATGCTGGGTCCAGAAAAATCTCTTCCCTTCTTTCACCTCTCTTTTCCTCGCTTTCCTAGCTACTTTTCGTGCGCGTTTCCTCTGCCTATCTTCGATTTAATTCCATATTTAGACTCTTGCGAGGTAAGAGCCAAAAGGGGGAGCTCTTCGCTTCGTCAGCATCCAAAATGTACGAAGAATAAAAAAATTGAAAAAGAATATACGAATAACTCGACGGATAATGAGCAGTTTCGGAGTTTTTGCGAAACGAAAATGCCGAGAAACGAACGGGGAATTTGGACATTTCGGTGTGCGTATATATGCATATTCACAGATTTAAAACGAGAGGCTGGAAATTGCACTGGAGCGAGTGACAAGTTCCACCGTAATTCCAGCCAACTGTCATTAACATTCGAGCCTCTTTTACGTTAACTCGGATTCTCCCTCCCACGCTCATTCTCCTCCTTTGCTCGTTGACGATTTCTAAACTGTGCAACGCGAGCTCGCTCGAGAGAAAATGAATGATAACCGTCCGCGTATATACATAGACGATATATTTTTCCGTCTTATTTTCCTCTTTGTTTCTCGTCTCTCTCTCTCTCTCTCTCTCTCTCTCTCTCTCATCTTCTCTCTCCGCCGCTCCCAGCATTATAGTTCATCCCCAGGAAAGCCGTGTGGAAACGTTTTTCGGGGAAGGGGTTGGCGACCGTAAAGGTCGGACGGAGAGACGACGACGCACACTGCGGTGGCATTCTGCCAGACCGTTAAAGAGATTCCCCGCAACTTTAAGGGCGCCGTAAAGCCACGAATTTATCTCGCTCTCCGCACGAAGTAACCCTGCAAGAGAGTTAAAGAGGAGAGGAAAGAGCGAATAATTTCTACGCGCGAGCGCGGAATTTTCCGCCGGCGGATGACCCGAAAGAGCTACTTTCTCTCGATTCTTCCCTTCGTTTTCTACCCCGATCCCCTCGTTTTTATCGCCACCGCCTTATCTCGTCTTTTCCAAGGTGAGAGATTCAAAAAGTTCACCGGAGTTTCCGCGCCCGACCGCGTACGAACGATATAAAGATAAACATACAACGATTTCGGAAAAAATCCTTTCTTACCGCACAGCGGAAACGAGGAGGGCAGAAGCGAGCCCCGACCGAGATTTTGTCTCTGATTCACCGACAATCCCGTGGGTCCACGCTTGCTCGGCATCGATTTTTGCCTCCATTTCGTTTGTTTCAATAATAAATGCCTCGCTTCGATATTCTGGGACGATCTCACCGGTTGTGTCTTTTATTCAAGACAGTTTTGTTGCTGTTGCGCGGAATTGTCTCGAACGCAGGCGTAAAATGGGAATAGTGCTCTCCCCAGGACGTCGACGTTGCCAGCAGCATGTGCAGCACCGGGGTCAGGGTTAACGACGCTAACAAGCCCACGGTTCTGAGTGGACTCGCGGCTAATTCGTTCTATCTCGGTCCTTTTCTCCCTTTCTTTTTATTCTACACATGTCCCGTGGTGTACTCGCACGTTTGTCTCGCGCACGAGAGATGAGCGGTGAAAAGCGAATGAACTCTCTCTCTCTCTCTCTCTCCCTGCGTCTCTCTTTTCTAGGCATTTATCGTCATCATTTGTGTGCATTTACCAACGCAGCTTATCAAACATTATTCACTCTGTTGCCTGTGTCATGGACTTTTTACCCCACGAGCAAACAAAAATAACTCGAGTTATCCAACCGGCAATCTTTTTTTTTTTTTTCATAAAAAGGAGAAAATACATTCCATTTTTTTTTGCACAGATCGTGTTCGTTAAAAGAGCAAAAAAGCTCCGCTAGATCGAAACTTCCGTCAACGACGTCGACGACGTTTTTTTTTTTTATAATGTTTCATCACCGCGAATTACTTCAATTTTGTTACAGTTTCGTTGATCGTATAATTTTTTTTTTTTTTTTTAAATATAAGTAGCTTTTATCGCTGTATGAATATTTTTATTGCCAATTTGTAAAAACTCAATTTTTCATTATTGTTTCATCGTGAGACTGTCGAAAGTTTCTCCCGCGGATTGCGCGACCCCTTAACGGGCAGTTTGGAGAACGTCAGCTTCCGCGCGGCGACCGTATTTCGTCATTCGACTCGATACACTCGCGCTCACCCGAGGTTCGTGCGGGATGATCATCAAATATATATTTCCTCGTTACCCGAGTCTGTTTAGCGTTGTGGAAGCGGAAAAACATTATCGCAACTTTTTGCGTGAATACACGCGTCTGTCGACTGAATGAAGCATCGTGGGATGCGGAAAATTGGTAAAAAAGCATAAAACATCGATTATCGATCGAAACAAAACTGATTCGAATCGAGAAAAGGCTGCAAAAAAGTACACTACCCTCTTTCGTAGAACCTAAAAATTCCCTCTCCCACGGAATTTCCCTCTTTTTTTCTCGAAATAAACGACACTTTTTTTTTCGTTCTCCCTTCATTTATATTATTATTTCCCCCGAACACGAAGCTCCTCGATATATTCGAGCTATGGTCAAAAGCGTTTTAGCCAAAACGAGCGGGAGGAATATCTTTTTTTTTTTTTTCGTTTTTATCGACACGACCATTGTCGAATATATACACGTATACGTTCTCGCTTGTCATCAACACTGTTGGTTTTTTGAAACCACGTGTGTGGTAAAATTGAAAAAAAAAAAAGAAAAAACACCCACGAGGATATATCGCGCGGAAAAGAGACTGACGGTCGGCTCGATTCTGGCCTGGTACAACAGAGAGAGGAAGTGACGTCCGATTGACACGTTAGGACAGTGCGTGAACTCTCTGGGAAAATAAAAATCATGACCCGTGGCGGCGAGGATCGACAGAGCCCCGAGGCATCCGCGGAATCACAAACATGCGGACTATATATTCGGGCAGGGTGGATATATTCCGTTGAAAAAAAAAACCCTTCGATTTCTCGATAGTCCGACGAGCTATATGCATGAAAAATACACCGCAAATTAATAAAATTGAAAATGCCAGGAGCGTTTGAATTTTTCATACGTTCTTCGGGCAGCAAAAAAACAAGGCGGACAAAGTCCACGAAACGTTCAAAGCGAAACGAAATCGTCGCTGTGGCGCGAAATGTTTTTGCGAATATACCAAGGACAATTCACGAGGCGACAAAAAAAGGTCCATCAGAGATCCGTGTTTCATCGAGGGACGACGCGGAAAATTGTGAAAGAATTATTTGTTCTTCCAGGAGTTTTTTCACACTTAAAACAGTTTCTGCTACAAAGATCTCGTATAAAATCGTGCAAACGGTACACTACGCGAATATTTCGGATGCTCCCGTGTAGAAATTTGATCTGGACGTCCCGACTTTAGACCGGGCCCTGGTCTGGATTTCCTTGGTTTGGCCTGGTCTTAGTTTTTAGGTAGGGGCCTGGTAAGGGGCAAATAGGGAAAATCGGGCTATTCTCGTCAATATTTCCATGTCAGAAAATGCTCATGGCCTGGTCGGGATTTCCATGAATACAATTCCGAGTTCCGAGTTATATACATATACTCCCGATATGCTCGCCTTCGTTGCGCCTAACGCGCAACATTCGTTGGTAAGGCAGTGCGACGAGGGAAAAATAGAATTTAAAATATTATCTTGCTTACATTTGAATTTTATGTTTCAATTTATTCCGTGTGCTCTACTTCCTTATTTCCCTACACAAATGTGTATGATTTCATATGAAGTCTCAGGCCGGATTCCAACCGGGCTGTGGCATGGAATGACATTTGAAAACCAAATAAGGGCCATGGCTGGGCATGGCTATTTCCCGGCTTACTGTTCTGAGCGGGTGCTGATCAGGCCCTGGTCATTTCCCGATTATTTCCCGGTGTATGGAAATCAAACCAGGCCCTGACTTATTACCCGTTACATTGCTAGCCGGATCCCGGCCTGGGTAGCCTGGCTATGCCCCGATATCAAATCGGGAAAGCCAGTACTGGGCCTGACTTGTTCCCGATCAAAATTTCTACACGGGCTGCGATCTCTCCGTGCCAGGAAACACGCCGCGGGGTATTTGTCACGTGTTTTTCTCGTGTTCCCGTGTGTGCCGGTCGCCGTCTGTGTCTTTTACACCTTGGGAACTCGGACTAGCCCCGTAAATGGAGAGAAGGGAGGCGCGGACGCGGGGTGGCAATGCGAAATAAAAGGGGGATCGAGAGAGAACGCGGAGAGATCGAACAACGAGAGGGTGGCAGCAGGTTGATTCGACGGAAGCTTCTGGGACAGAAAGCAGTGGAAATCGCGTGAAGGGTCGAGCGAGGCTGGAACGGAGCGCGAGAGAGCAGGTTTGTATATATTAATTTCGCAGCGACAATACACGTTCAGGATGGAATTCATACGCTGTCAGTGGCAGTGCTCGCTCGAGTGAATAGATAGACATTATGGATGTCACATGGGCGAGTAGCGCAGCTAGAGGAAGATGGCGTGCTTCGTACGCGCGTGTTTCCTACATTTATCCACCTACACGCGTATATTTACGGCTTCGAGCGCGAATAAGGACGTATGTCAGCGTGGAAAACGATCGTAAATGCAACTTCACGTGGTTAACGAATGTCGCTGTCAAACGCTGTGTGCAACAGACATCCGCGTGTATACACACGACGGGAGAAATCTGAGTGAGCCTTCAGCGACGTATGCAACGCGAAAACGTTGGTACGCGAGCTTCCATCGCGTATCACTCTTACGAACCGTAATATTATACGATCGTACAACGCACATTCGCTCGTACGTAAATTTATAAATATGTGTGTGTGTGTGTGGGTGTGTGTGGATGAATATTGTATGCCCGCGCGCGTCCTTTTCCTCGTGTCTGGGTGCGTTGGAGCATACGCGTTTACATGTGGCGGGAGAAACACACACGGCGAATGAAACTTTGCGTGACACACCAGGTTGATCCTGAGAGTGAGTGAAAGACACTCTGTACGAGGCTACGAACGGAGAAGCGAAGCAAATGACAGATATACGCGAATACCGGGTGTCTTAACGACGTTGAAGGTTGCGACGTTGAAACTCGATCAAAGTATCGAATTTTGCCGATTTTTTCAAACGGAATCGTGAGAGAGAAACTTATCCTACCTTCTTGTGCCTTTTACGTAGGGTTTTTCGGTTCAAACGACGCTTATATGGAAAAAAGGCAGATTCTACCGGAACTTGTGTCGTTTTTGAGATTCAGCGAACTTTTTCCAATGCGTGCCGCGTAAAAGAGCTTGGTTTTTTTCGTTCCTCGGATGCGTTTCGTAATGACGAACGATCGTTTCTATAATTTTGTTTTTTTTTTCCAAGTACACCCTATGTACGTGGAGATGCCTCAATATATTATATCGTCATGCATTTACACGTATAAAAGTCTCGCCAAGCATGGATGCGGAGGATAGAACGCCGAGGCACGTTCGCATGACGTGACATCCTATCGTTTTCGTACACGAGTTGCATACAACCAGGGAATCTCGAAATTACCACGCTCTCGAGTTGCCTCATTGATAAAGATCGACGAGCGTTTTTCTTTTCATAAAACAGGCGTAAATCGACCCGCGATGATTTCGATATCGATAAATCGTCATTTTCGCCTTTCCACTCTGATGAAAAGTCAGCCAATGCGGAAAAACACATTTCAAGCCGTGCGAGAGCGTGGGAGGATGTCAGTAAAAATCGCTCGGTCATCACGAGTGAAATAACATTAACGTTATTTCGAAATTCATCGCAAAAGTGCTCCGCCGTGTGTCTCGTTTCCATACAACTTTGGCTGAAAAACATCGCGGACTGCGACTCGCGGAGTTATCGTTGATAAACTTGTTTTGCATGGAATCGCGAGAGAATCGCTTTCCGCGTGAGAAATCCATGCAAGATCGAAAAAAAAAAGCGAAACTTTTCCGTTTTCGCCTCGCGTGTTTCGAGAGCCAAAGAGTCCCTGCTGTATTTCTCTCGCACGGGGCTTGATAGATGCGAGTCTCGCGCAGTCGAGCGCAAGTTCCCATATTACGAGGAAACATTACACCGCTATATATACATATATACGTTTAGTATGTACCATATATATGTGTATACGGGTGCAGGATCGCGGGGGAAACTCCAGAGGACAGACCGAAGCGGGAGTGACTTGCACTCTGACGCGATGCACTCAACGGAAAGCTCTGCCCTCTCGTCCTGCGCGACTACCCACACGCGAGCACGGAGACGGGTTGAAATTCGCCTTGTGGAGAAGCGCGAGGCTGGTGAGAGAGAGAGAAGAACGCGATGCACCGCGTCCTACCTATACCGCGAGCCAGCGGCACATAAATTCCAATTCCGACTCGAGTGAAAACGGTTCCTCCTCGCGTTGTTCGAAGCTCTATATACGGCCATAATTCCAAAGTCACTCGAGTTGTCGTGGACCGAGCGCACCGTGTTCGACGTGGGTTACTCTCGCCCGACTGTGCGCCATCAGTCATGATCGATTTCTCGATCGAAATTGCGAGATTTTATCTGTCGCGATGTTCAAAATTCTTTCCAATTTTTTCTTTCAACATTATTTTGAGTCACGCGAAAGGGAGACGGCGAAGTGACGCCAATTCGAGGGAAAAGGGCGTACTTTGTGCTGCGGAAATGTCGTAATTGTTGCATCATCGATTGCAAACCGGAAATGTAATTGTCCTCGCGTCAAAAAGCTCGACTGCGGAAAGCTTCTCGACTCATAGTCGATGAGTACGAGGTTTTACCGCGATATTGCGCGGCGTATTCGATAAAACTAATGGGTTTACATATGGGAGAACGAAAAGCCATGCGTTCGATAACAGGCAGAATCGCACGATTCTATCTGACACTTTTGTTGTTTTATCGCTGCTCGCGCACGTATCTCGATATTGAACAGAGTATTTGATATACTCGATCGATTTTTACCGGAATATCCGAGTCTGATCGTCGGTCACATTTGCAATCAAAACTGGAAATGTACACGCTCGTTGATTGACGACAGGACGAACGTGATTGAGATCGAAAAAAAAAGAGTAAAAAAACGAATTTTTGCAAATTTCGTGCGTTAATTTGCAGAGAGATGAAAAAAAAACAGAAAGATTAACCCACTACCCCCTATTAACGTCCTAGATACCGCACGGTCACTTTGACATCCCCCCCCTCGACTCTCACCCTCGCCCTCTCCCTCGCCCTTGTAATTTATTTAGAGCACTGCAAATAAAAAGCTCTTGCAGAGTTCAACGATAAATTCAACTGCGAAGAGCGTCGCATTGTCCCGCGTACACCCCGTGGTTTCTCTCTGTGTACTCTTCTCTCTCTCTCTCTCTCTCGGGCTTTCGCAAAATTGTTGTATCTCTCGAACCGTCCGTCTCCGTCGGTTTATTCCGTTCTCAAGCGGGCCACGGTCGTCTCGTTAACGCTTGGAGAATAGGATACGGAAGAAAGAAAATCGAGCGAATGGGAGGAACAAAAAAAAGCTCGGTTACTCTTTTCCTCCCTTCGTCAACCCTGGACCCTTCTTTATCTCGGTGACATGCATTATTCAACCCTCTCTTCCTCTCCTTTTCTCTCTGTTTTGTCTTCCATGGTCCACTCTGTACACGTCACAAAGGTGAAACGCGAGCGAAACCGGCGGCTCACTTTGTAACCGTGGCACACATTTTTTTCCAGCACTCGCTTTAAAGTTTGCCGGTATATTCACGGTAAATTTGGCGCGTACATGGTAGGAGCGCGGCGTGCGGTTCGCGATTGAAATAAGAGGATACAAAAAAAAGCCGATTATCGTCTTTCCGGTCGTTCGCAGGAAAATTCATACACCGTTGTTTGGAGGAACTCGATCGGAAACGAAATGTGCAGCTATTTGACGAAGAAAAAGGTTCGTAAAATATGTGTTTCGTTGGCGACTTTTTTTCTCGTATTTTTTGACGTTTACATATGCGTATGCCCGTGTCTTTTTCCTCATTAAAGGTATTTCGCCTTCATTTCCATATTTACGAAATATATTTACGAAAAAATCATATTTCGCAAGAGCGAGCTTCCCGAAATCGTTGCAGTTGGAATCACGAATATATAAATGTGCCTTTCCCATTTCCCTTGCGATCTGAATGGTAACTCTTTCAATTTCATCCCCCTTTCTCCCTGTATGTTTTTGTATATCAATTTTTCTTGCCGGCTCCCTTGAGACGAGGGCAGAAAAAAATTCAATCTCCCCCACGCGATCGCCTAAACAGCCATTCCTGACGTTTTCATGATGCACGTACATTTCTGTGTTTTGCGTCTAACAGACCGGAAAATTGTGCGGGTCGATTTTTCGGTAAGAAAAAACAAGATGGAGCGTGTACGAGTATACAGGGGGGAGAAACAGTGGGCGTATAAAAAATGGAAAAGGGCAGGTGTGCGAGTCGATTACCGAGCAACGAGAACACGAGAGTCGTCGCACAACAGCAGCTCCTGCACCCCCGAAACTCGTCTTTTTTCCTTTGCGCGATTTGACCTCTTTGGCATGCTTCGTTGCTTTCAACTCCCTCTATCAGGAACAGCCTGCCACCTAGAGGGACGCCTCCGACACATTTCCTCTTAGCGTCTTTCACCTTTCGCAGCACGACAACGAAATAAAAAACCATGGACAAAATGGAAAGGAAACGCGCAGGGTGTCCAGGCTGAAAGGACTACCACGTGAAGCAAGAAAGGATAAGAAAAGAGTGCTTAATCTTTTTACTTGCACTCTTGCAGTGCACGTTCTCGTGATATTTTCTCACCTCCGATCGACCAATCAAACTCGTCGTGATGACAAAGTTTTTCAAACGATACCCCAATAACTTCATGCTCTTTGATTCCTGTCTATTTTCAATAATTCAAAAGGCTTTTTTTCAAAGACAGAGTATACATCGCAATTGTCACGTTTTTCCTCTTTACATTTGCGACAGACTTGACTGTACGTCCGTAAGCTCGTGTGTACACAGTCGAATTGCTCGATACACTGCGCAAAAGTGTAGTTACGTGTGTACGTAGAGCGAACTTGGAAGAGATAAGGAAGGACAAAGTGGTAGCACGAGATGCGAAGCAGTCAAAGAGAGAGAGAGAGAGAGAGATGAACAGTGTGTAATGTGCAAGAGCGAGGGAGTTTGGGAAACTGACTTTGTTGCTGGAGGGTTTACACGGCCAATCTCGCTTTGAAGTCTTCAGGCTGAACGTACAGCCCTCTCCAATCCACCCTTGCTCTCCTCGTACCCATTTATTCCGTCATATACCGTACTTCCTGCTCTCGCGGAACTTGCAAGCTCGCACGAAACCCCAGCGACAACGGCGTCGGAGAAGACAACGTCGACGATGTGAGACCGTCGGCGGGAGCGCTCCTCCCTCTCTAACGTCGTCCAACATGCTCCTTGCAACTACGACCCTTACATTCACAATATGTAGCATAATACCTCGTTCTATCTCACACACACACACACACACACAGACACACACGCATTTATACATGTTCAACATGAATATCTTCCAACGTAGATGAGAATGCATCGTAGCACGCATACCAGCTTCGAAACTTGGGATAGGGTTGGATCCGCGAGTGTATGTACAGTACAGCGTACGAAAGCCTCGTGCTCCCTTCTCGACGTGGATATACCTAGCTCGAAACTGCATTGGACATGCTCGGATAATGCCAGAGGACACGGAAGTCAACGGGTGCACCTATCGAAAGACATTGCCGGGCTTAGTCTATACTCGCGCCATCTTCACCGAGCGGATAACGTTTGTGAATATTGTTCAATTTTTTCCAACGGGCCCTTTGGACCGTTGGAAAACTTGAATATGGAAGCTGCGGTGCGATCCACCGAAATATTCGCAAACTTTCGCGGGGACTATGAATAAACCTGTACAGAGGAGGACTTTAACATATTACATCAAATATTTACATCAAATGTCCAAAAATCTTCACCCCTTATCGTCTCGAGTTTGACTGCCGCGAGTTTTGGAGATGGAAAGTTTGATCATTTCGATCGACTCTCTTTGTGCGACGAGAAGTATGTTTGGGTTATCTTTAAGGTAGTTCTATCGTTTTATCGTTTTCTTAAGATTTTGTTGAAAATTTGAATACGTATTCTTTGATGTCATATATACGTGTGTAATAAATTTTGGAAGGTTTTACCACGTGGAAGTTGAGATATTTATTGGTAAAAATCACAATTTTCGGTAGTCTCTCGTAAGAGCGCGTGTTAAAAGTTGCATTTTCATCAATGAATATCTTGGCTTCTACGTGGTGAAGCCTTCTAAAACTTTGCATACATTTTTATGCAACATCAAAGAAGATTTCTTGAGTTTTCCAAAAAAATCTTAAGAAAATTTTTTTCGCAATTTTTGTAATTATAGAGCAAGCACATATCACCTGGGATGACCGTGAATTTGGAGTATGCTGTTCTTTAGTCGATTTGCAACAACTTTTCTTATTTAACTGAAGCCCGCGAACCATTTTGTATGTGAGAAAAACTGCAAAACAATTTCTCGATTTGAATCTAACGATAGAACTACCTTAATACACTTGAATAATACTTTTGGGAATCACGAACAAAATGTGTCACTTTTATGACGGGAACGGTGGGAATCTAAGAAAAGGTCGCGACTTCCGGATTCGCGAATCGTGCACGAGAGTCCCACCATCTTGGCACTATAGCTGCGAGCCGTCGTCGAGAGATCCGTAGACGTCCGACGAGTTCGTTGAAACCGCATGGAGAAAATTGGGAGTCGAGGGTGGGAGCTGGGGGATGATATTTAAAGGCGGGATGAAGATAACGCAAAACGGTTGGGATAAGAGATAATTCGGACCGGTGGATCGTAAAGCTTGGAAACGCGGTACCGCGCGTTAAAAACGGTTTTGTGGGCGCAAGTGAGGAACGAGAGCACGCTGGGGGAAACAGGAGAGAGAGCGTAAGATGTGACGTGGTCTAGGGGACTGTAAAAACCCGCCTGTTATCCGATACGTCGTGGGACACTAACGTTCAATTATTTTATTTTATTATCCAACGACGTTAAACACCCGGCGATAAATGTTGACGCGGCTGCTGCTCTCTCTCGAGGCATCCGCCGCACTCGCTTCCAACCGTAACAGTTGGGGTGAACGAGAGTTTGGGAGGACCAAAAAACATCAACGGGGAATCATTTCAGTCAGGATTGCCGCACGGTTCGTTGACTCTCAGCCATTATCAATTTTCTTGCTAAATAGAAGACATCCACGAAGATATCCGTACCGATTACCATCCTCGTTTCATCGTTCGGACGAAAATCTCGGCAAATTCGCCGAGAGTTTCTCCTCGATTTTCCCTACGAGTCCGTCCGTCTCACCGCTATCTTTCTCCGGGATGGACGAATCGATATTGCCAAAGCTCTGTGTTTCAGTCTCGACGACTGGCTCAATCGGAGGCGACGCCGCCCGAACGTGCTAGCTGCGAATATTCAGCGCCGCAGACAAGGGGGTTCGTACGAATTGCCGGCAGACTTTGGCGTAACGCTCCTGCGAAAATCGTCTCGTTCAAGTTGGCCGGAATTGCCGATTGAATGGAAAAACGGGTACGAGAATTCACCGGACTGGGTGTCGGAGCTCCCGAAGCTTTCGCATTAAAATCGGCATAAAATGTTATTATCCTCGCGTGTAATCCAGACCTCCCATATTGGCTCGCGTATATAATCGAACGCTCACACGTATACTCGTCTTTCCCTCCTCGAATTCGGGAGTATTTTTGCAAACACTTTCTCCGTGTTTGCCTTTTACGTCGGCCATTGCGGCTCAAGGAGTCGGCGCATAATGAGAATAAACGAGGAGCGACTGAAAATACATTCGGCAACAAGCGACGAGACGTTGAAGTTTTTCTTCGGCGCTGGGGACAATAATGCGATTTCACCGTTATCGCTGTTCATCCCTTGCCCCGAGTAGTCGAGGGTCTTTGTGCACTTTGATATTGATTCGTCGAACAGTCTTCGAGCCAAAGTGTGAAAAGTCGTGCCGGCGAGAAGGGGGGGGGGGGGGTGGGGATTAACGATTATACGACTTTGTCCACTTCGCGTCAACAAGGATGACAAGGAAGGAGGAATGACCTTTTGTGACCGGGAACTGTCGGATAATGATTGTTTCATGTTTCGATGTTTAGCGCAATAAAACTTGTCGTTTTGAAAGAGAGGGGAAGAAAAACTCGTACCGATATAGCGCGAGGTGGTGAATAGATTACCTCGTTTTGTCTCAAGATTTCTCGTGAGCAAAACGAGATGTTTTTCTCTCGTCCTATCGTGAAACAAGAACCCACCGAGACTCTGCGAAATTAATCCAAGTCCCGGAAGGCGGCAGTAAATCTTTGGTACAACCCGCGAGGAAAACCGTCCTCTCGACTCCCTTGCCAGCCTCTCTCCACTCTCTGCCTACAATCTTACCGGTTGAATCTTACGCGACTACGTCTTCGGGTATCACCAGACCAGTTTTGCCATATTCTCGGACGTATACGGAAGAAAACGCGGGCTCGTCTTGGTTCAAGGCCTCGTTGTCGTTGTACGACCGTAAAGAGTCAACTCTCGTACAGCTGACGAACTCGTAAACCCTCTTCCGGAACACAAAATGCTATCGTCCCCGTACGACCGGAATTGCCACTATTCCCGATGCTTCTTGCGAACCTCTATACCACCCCCCTTGCTCTCTCCCCTCTGCAGTGATTTTCTACACTCTCAGAGCTTCCTCTCGTTACGACGCGCGACAAAATGCTCGTAAATTCACCTCGCCTTCGCGTGTATGCATCCGTCCGCGTCACGAAGCTCCGACATTTTAGCTTTACCCGTAACCCTGCCACGTAACTCAGCCCCCAAAGTTATGCGCGCACAACGCTTTCATAATATACCCACGTTCTTGTACCTGCTGATATACCGAATGTACGAAACGTTTTGTATCGGTGCAGACGGTAGCTAGCATGCGCTGGTACAGCCGGAGGTTAAGCTGGAGATGATTAGTTCTTGAAAACGTTTCACCATCATGGGTGAAGGAAATACTCAACGTGAAAAGAACCGCGCGATCTTTCAGTGCAAGATTTCAGCAAGATTTCAGTGATACTTGGTCCACCATAGCATTTGTCGCAAAATGTATGTCTTTCAAATATACGTTACCAGCACGGAAAGACGATAGGGCATACACCCAGAGAAAAGATCTATTATGATTGAATAGATTCGTCTATTCAATCTTCATTTATTACAATTAAATACATTTTTTGTTGGATCAAATAAATTTTTATTTGATTTGATTTGCCTATGTATTCGCTTCTAACATATATATTTATTTAACATTGAGATATACTTAATCACTAAATTACGCGAATATAAATGATACTATAAGAAATATTTTTCGTATAGTGCATGAATGCTGATATCAAGCATCGTTATTAATAACCGAAAGGCTATGGCGGTGGTAGTTACGATGGTGGCTACAATTCCTTGTGACGGTCCAGCATTACTGAGGTATAGACGATTCGAGTGATAAAAATCATAATTAGCCGTAGCGCAGTGGTTAGCGCTCATCGCTCTCATCGGGAGGACCCGGGTTCGAGTCCATCCAGCGGCGGGGCCCACCATTCCGTTCACTCATCGTCACTGGACCGTTCCCACCACTGCAAGACCGTTCGGGTCATCCCATCCTATACAACTACTTCCAATACTAACTTCAGGCTCGTTCCAATACTTTTTAAATAACACTAATAACACTGGTTGAATCAAATAAATTTATATGTTGAATTTGAATAAAAGTCTATTCTGCCAGGAGCCAAGCAAAAAATCTATTCAAATTAAATAGGTTTTATTTGAAGATAATAGATTTTTTTCTGGGTGCACCCAGAGAAAAAATCTATTATGATTGAATAGATTCGTCTATTCAATCTTCATTTATTACAATTAAATACATTTTTTGTTGGATCAAATAAATTTTTATTTGATTTGATTTGCCTATGTATTCGCTTCTAACATATATATTTATTTAACATTGAGATATACTTAATCACTAAATTACGCGAATATAAATGATACTATAAGAAATATTTTTCGTATAGTGCATGAATGCTGATATCAAGCATCGTTATTAATAACCGAAAGGCTATGGCGGTGGTAGTTACGATGGTGGCTACAATTCCTCGTGACGGTCCAGCATTACTGAGGTATAGACGATTCGAGTGAAAAAAATCATAAGTAGCCGTAGCGCAGTGGTTAGCGCTCATCGCTCTCATCGGGAGGACCCGGGTTCGAGACCATCCAGCGGCGGGGCCACCATTCCGTTCACTCATCGTCACTGGACCGTCCCCACCACTGCAAGACCGTTCGGGTCATCACATCCTATACAACTACTTCCAATACTAACTCCAGGCTCATTCTAATACTTTTTAAATAACACTAATAACACTAGTTGAATCAAATAAATTTATATGTTGAATTTGAATAAAAGTCTATTCTGCCAGGAGCCAAGCAAAAAATCTATTCAAATTAAATAGGTTTTATTTGAAGATAATAGATTTTTTTCTGGGTGTAATTGACAAAGTTCAGACTGGATATCTCACCTATAACAGAAAAGCAGAAAAAAGCTCATGGTACTACGAGAATGCTCCTGGAGTCCGTTGAAAAGCGATGCTCAATCAGAAGAGCAAATTTTGCGAAGTTATCGCAAGATATACATGATTGCGATAATCTCGCAAGGATCTCAATAAAGCGCAACCTTTCGAGTCTAGTAACTTTTCGTTTTCATTGAAGAATCCCTCCTCCTTCTTCCCACAATGACGACGTGTGTATACATCGTACAGACACGAACATATCAACGTAGTTCCGTAACTAGGGAAGCTTTACAGCTATAGCCTTGGCGCCTCGCCTTCTCGAAGCATTCGCAAATATCTACAGGTTGTCGACATTACTCCTCTGATGTTAGGAGGGTGTAGGCCTCCGGCTTCATCCAGGGCCTTCGCGTGCTTGCGATAAGTTCGCCGCTCCGCTACATACACGAGCTTAAAGCTCGTTTCCGGTATGCATATACTATAGATCGACCGGCACTCTACCTGGCGGACAATTCGTTTCGCGATTATGAATTCTGTAAGACGCCACACGCGGCGCAAGCGGCATAGTTGGTCCCTCCCGATGGTACATACCAGAAGAGAGTAGGACAAAGAAGTGGGCGCTTTATCAGCGGTGGAAAACATTCGTCTTCCCGTACCGCAGTCTTACATACCGCTAAAAGTCGCTTGACGTATCCAGCGCGCGGTAAAACCGTCGCGCTGGAGTTTACAATCGAGTAACTCGATTAACAGCTTGATGCAAAAGCGTTGCATTTAATGGCCTCAAATTCATGCTGTTCCAATTATACGCGATCAAAACGGAGGGAAAAGTGTCGTCGTGGTTGTTTCGCTTCACCGAAAGCTTTTCCCTATTCGTATGTTTTCTCTCGACTACTTTTTACCCTCTCCTACGCTTTTGTTGGCTCGCTTTCCCGTATCCTTGCTCGGTTCAACTTGAATTTGCCTACATTTACTCTCTCCTTTCTTGCGCATCCCTCTCGCCCATTTATTTTCCCGCTTTCGCTTCAACCCTTGTATCCTTCCTCGTTCGTCTCACGCGCCACACGTACACTTCCGAACTCTGTTTTTGAACTAAATTTCCTCATCCTTACTGCATATACATTCGGTCGTCCCCTTCGACACAAAACTTCCGCGTCCTCGGTACATCGTGGCCCCTTCTCACGTTTATTTTAACTCCTTGTAGCTTGTGACTGAATCTACCCACTCCTTCATTCCCGAGACGTCCCAGCAAACATCTTGATTATATCCGTGGAGAAAACGCCGTGTCGACGGACTACGAGATTCGACTCTGAATCTTCTCTGGGAAAGCTTTCAGGAGGCTCCTTTATTTTCATCTCTCTCTCTCTCTCTCTCTCGGTGAGGAGGGTTTCCACCTGTTTTGCTCCTTTCAACTTCGAGTTCTTCAATTTTACTTTTCGCTAACTTATTTTCTCGGGGACTAATGTAATTCGATATCGAGATGCGGGTTTGACAAACGGCATAATAAATAGTTTCCATAAGCCATTACGAAGCGATTGGACGGGATTAAAATTTCGTTTCGAGCTTGAGAAAAAGAAAGAAAATGGGTGTTTGAAACTATCTTGTTAATGTCTGAGAACGAGATTCGTCATAAAAACGTTGAATAAATTTCTTTTGTCGCGTTCGCCGCCTACTTTTTTTCCATAGTTCTCTCTCTCCCTCTCTCTCTCTCCCCCCCGTTTGTTTTCTCGCTTTTTCCTAAAACCTCGCCTATCAAAGTGCCGTTCTCGATGGTAGAATGAGGCACGGATGACGGAGTAAAGGCGTCTTCGCAATCTCTCGTTTTTCAAAGCCTCCCGTCGCATTAACCGAAACTCACCGAGTTCTCCATTCTCGCACTCGCTGCAACCCAGCCGAATATTTGCATGCGAAATTAATGCCTTTCTATTTCCCCCGAATTAAAGGCAAGTTTGCATAAAGAAACGACAATTTATTCGTTTATTCTCTCCCTTTCCCATTTTCCAGCAAAGCGCCGTTCACTGGTTCGGAAAACTCTCGCGGTTCTTCGCATATACCCGCCGCCCGGTCTGCGACAAACGACGAGAAAACCCAATCCCTCCTTCCACCGTTTTATTCCTCTTAGTACTCGTCACGCTTTCCAACCACCACAAACACTTCTGCTACCAGCGTTCGCCCTGTTATCGCTTCAATGAGAAACGATCCCTCTGTTTTTTTCCGCACTTTCATTTTTCTCTCTTTCCCCCTCAGCTATACATGTAATACATGGACCTCGATCTTTTTCCATCCCTAAACAGCGAAGAGCCCTCGGCAAACTTGCAGCAATTGCGCTCAATGTAGCGTTATCATTTTTCAAAATAATTTTTCAAAATCATGAAAAAATCTGCACCTACAAGATTGGGAAAATTCCCAATCTCTCATGCGCACATTCGATGTTTCATAACTACAACGTTATACTCGTTAAACTACCGCTATGCTGCAAAACCCCGGCATGTAGTTTTAGTTTGCTCGAGTGAATTCAGAGAGCGGAACGAACGAACGATTATAGTCGACGACGAGACCGTCAAACTACCATCGAACGGATGTATATTACAAGGTCACGACTGCACTCAAGTTGCGAATAAAAGGCTCAAGATCACGAGAGAAGGGTGACTGGATTCGACGGTGGTGAAATGTGTAACGATAGCGAACACGCTAATTTGTTTCCTTCCTCTTTTTTTATTCATCGCAGCATACGTACACGAGAAACGAGCAACGGTGCGACATACACCGTTGGAAGAATGAATGAGTTCGTTAAACAGCAACGGCGAGAGCGATATTTGAATGACCAATCAGACGTTCCCGACTGTGTGGAATCAAGTACGATATTGTAGACAAGGATGAGGAAATAGGGATGGCAAAAAAATCGCGAGGAGGCTGTGTGAAGAGCGACAAAAAAATGAAGAGAAAAATTAGTCGAGTCTCATTTCCCCTCGTTCTTCGGTTCTCAAAATGCGTCGTCTTTTATTCGTTCAGTCAGCCGAGTCGGTGGAGATCGGATCCATCCTCAAAGGATGCGTGTAACGTGGTACAAGAAAGCTTCGCCGTTTACGCGCTTTGGATGAAATCCGCACAGTCGCGCGAGTGGCCAGTTGCTCGAATGAAAGAGGAATCAAAACCTACAGCTTTCTCGATGCCACGGAGATTCGCTTTGGCAATTTTCCCGTTTAGACGCATCGAGCTTTTCGGAATAAGTTTTCGCGAGTCTGATGGAACACGTCGAGGTCTCAGGAGAGCAATCGGTATATAGTTGCCAGTGTAAAAATGGCGGATTTCGTGGGTCGCGGTACTCGCGAATAATCCGCGGGAAATCCAACACATTTTTCGCTTCTCGGCTCAAGTTCGCATTTTTCAGCTGCGATGGAAAAATGAACTTGTCGTGTACCCGGAGCACGGAACGTAGAAAACGTACACACCGCCAAGTCGATGATGAAACAGGGTGGGGGCTGGTATAACCAAGACAAACCCGACATTTATCCTTCGCGCTTCCAGACTATAATTTATTACCAACTCTCATTACTTTTTATTTCATTTTTCCTCGTTAACGAATGTACGAAAAGTATATATCCCTTCATCCTGGCGCTTCCTTCTTTTTAAACCTCTTCCTCGTTTATTCCACACCTTCTCCGCCTCGTGCCGTATCGCGCTTCGATGCGATATATTCTGTATACCCGTGTGTACTCAAGTTTCTTTCCGCATTTTCTCGTACCAGAGATGGATAGTCGCGCGATCGCACGGTTGCGCCGCCGCGCCTCAATTTTGATGTAATTTTATAGAAATTCTGGAAAAGTCGCTAGAAATTAGTTTTTTTTTCTCTTTTCATTTTTAACATCCCAAGAGCCTATCGGAGCGGAAATTTTCCGCGGCGAGACACCCGTTTTTGATTCGGAGAAAATGAAATTTCAATGAGAAAATTGAGAAAAAAATAGTTACTGTTTGTTACATTGGTTTTTTTGAAATTTCGCGTTGAATTGTTGAGTTTTCGATGAAATATCGGTGGGTTTCGGAATCAGCGGGGAAAAATACGTCGATATGGACCGTTAAAAATCATTTTTGAAATCCAACATTTTTCGTCATTTTCTGCCGAACTGAGTTGGTTCACTAAAATGTTTGCCATTTTTTTTTCGTTCGTGATGGACACCCCGACTTTTGCTTATTCTCTTGGCAATTGAGGAGGCTTCAAAATGCCGTTTGGTTTGTCCAGATATCTTGATTTTTCGATTTTTGGCAGATTTTTGAAGTAGGACCACCGATTTTCGCCAATTTTCCCATACATACCCCTTTGCGTTTTTTTCGCCGATTTTCAACATCGATTTTGAGGGTGAAGCAATTTAGCTATCAACATTTTACTTTCACCATTGTTTGAGTCTACTCGAGGGCTTTTCAAAACACCCCCAACAAGTCTATGTAGCTTCATTAGGGAGAAAGTTATGATCGTTTGAAATTTCGACTTTTCGACGATTCTGGAAAAGTGGCGAAAAATGAGTCGAATTTTTTTTCTTCAAATTTTCAATATTTCAGGAGCTTATTCGATCGGAAATTTTCCGCTGATCACGAAACCCACCGACTTTTTCCCGAAAACTCGATATTTCAATGAGAAAATAGTAATTAATCGATAAAATTCATATTATCACATTTTCGGACGGAAATATTGGGTTTTCGCTGAAATACCGGTGTGTTTCGTAATGAGCGAAAAAAAATACATCGATACGGACCATTGAAAATAATTTTTGAGGTCCAAACTTTTTCGCCATTTTTCGCCGGATCCATTTGATTCACTAAAAGAATTGCCATTTTTTTCCCGTTCGAGGTAGATACTCCAACTTGTGCTTGTTCTCTTTGCAATTGTCGAACCTTCAAAGTGCCGTTTGGTCCATGTAGATATCTTGATTTCCCGATTTTTCGCAGATTTTTAAAGGCCGGCCATCGATCCTCGCCAATTTTCCCATACCATGCCATCCCAAAGCCATAAAGCGTGCATGACAGATATTCGTTCGGGGTTGCAGCCAAGTTGAAGGTTAACTTGAAACTCGAGCATGTCAAACTCACGGCGAGTCTCCTATAGATCGTTCGTACAGCACTTTGATCAACCCGTACAAGGAATTCAAGATTGCAGGCGCGAGTGGGGATCGGTGAATTTCCAATAACGCGCGTTCCAGTTTCCCCAGTCTCGGACATCGGATCCGGGTTGCATCGATCATCGAGACTATGAGAAACCCGCAACGTCTCCAACTGCTTTCGCGAACGCCATGGAGCTTCCCCTCGGTGGATGGACGTTCGCTGCTGGCCATCGGGGATAACGCGTTGTCCACGTGGAATGCGATGGCCATCGGGCCGTCAGCTTCTCAATTCCAGAATTCCGATCGAACTTGCTCCCTCTGACCCCGCTCGTTCGCTCCCTCTCTAATCTCTCGTGAATCGACGAATCATTCCGTCTGCCATCCGCGCAGGTCTTGTCCCACTCTCCTACCGCGCCAATATGATCCATTCTACCCTCGGAGGAGCGTACGGAACTCGAGAGGGGTGAGTCGAATGACGGGGGGCCGGCGCAATTCTTCGCAGAGTTGACGATCGTATTGCAAATATTCGCGATATAGAGCATTCGCCGCGGTCCAGAATTTACCGTATCATACAATATACGAAGAATGATATGGCGCGCGAGTGAACTGCGTTGTATTAATTTCCCGACCTTTCCCAAGGTCTATATACACTCTACGGCTTCAACATAGTGGCCCCGCCGTCGGTGAAAAAAGTATCGCGGGCTTCTGGATATCGAACGGGAGCTTCGAAACGCTCGGAATCGTTAAAGTCACAGTTAACGAGCGACAACGTAGCCTGTTCTCGTTGTGCGAAAGTTTTTCTCCCGTCTGCTGCGAGAGCGTATAGTTATCCCTCTAGATACACATGTACATATCGTCGTATGCATGTACAGGTAATACAACACTCCTGCATCCGTACCTCGACTTTACTGACGAGATAGAGAGAAGGGGGAACGAGAGGGGGAGAAAAGATAGAGAGCCTGCAGCTTGTTAAAGTTGGATTATAAAATAGTGCCCGCAGCCGAGCGCGGCATGTTGTGTAACGACTTTTGCCGTATTAAACTCGCCGACTGCACGCTACTCTTTTCCGTAGCTCTCATTCGATACAGCCGGATTGAATGACAAACGACGAACGTTTGTATAAATATTATTCACCGCCAAGAACGAACAAATTTTCGTAAGCTTGTCGTTTATTGTTTCAAGGAAAACCAGCAAAAACAATGTCATTGCTGCATTACCAGAGTTTTTAACTTCCCATCCGCACTTTGACTTTGAAGTTCGCCGCAGGACTTTGGCCGTGAAACACATGAAGTTAACGTCAAATACCGGCACGTGTCACGAAAGAACGCGACACGTGAACGGTCCCTCGTCAACTTGAATTTCTCTTCCATCGCACGCGCGCTCTTCCAACGACTTTCAACGACACGATACGAGGCCGACACACGCTGGGCATTAACGTTTGTTCCCTTTCGTGAAAAATCAAGTACGACCGAGTGCGAATGAATGAGGCTCGAGGAGGAAAAGTATATAATGAAACGCAATTTGTTGAGAATATCGCAGCTATTTTCCGCATCGACGCGCCGTCTTCGTTTGTGCCCGATTCACACGCGAATCTCTCGCAACACGTGTTTTCGACTGATACACGCATACCCCGCGATTCCCAGGCACACCGACGCAATTAATTGCCGCTCGGTTCACAAGAGAGAGAGGGAAGGAGAGGGAGACCCCCGCGGATCAAATGAAACACTCGTGCGTACCTCGACGGTTTTGTAAAGTCGGTACGAGTCGCACACTGGTGTCCTTGAAACATCGCATTTTCATGAAAAGAAAAAGAAAACCACGTACACGCGATAAACACAATTTCCCGCGTCATTTCACTTCGGCTTTCAACGTTCTTTGGAATTCTTCGTGAAATACACCTGGCGCTGTGTGTCTGCGGTTCAGCAGAAATTATTCGCGGTTTTCCGTTTGGAGATATCGTCACGGAATTTATCGAAGAATTTTCTGCAGAATGGTACGAAAGAAACGAATAAACGTACTCGTCATTGCCTGTGCCGGCGTTGATACTCTCCGTCGGCTGTCAAGCCAAATATGCTTTTCAAACATCGCTGAAAAGATGTACAGTTGAGCGACGATTTATTGAAAAAGATGACGCGATTTCATCATCGTTTTTTCGCGATCGGGTTTATCCCGTCGAGATCGATGAGCTCGAAAACTCTCAGAGCCCATTGATGGAACTTTTGACACAGGGACGAGAGGAGAAGTAATTGAAAAGCTGGTGAAAAATCAAAATTTCGTTCGATTTTAATCGAACGACTTTTTCATCTTCTCCGGTTAAAGTTTATCAGTGCTTTTGTAGCTCTGCTCCTGGGTTTTTTCCTGCCTCCGACATCCGAATCGATCCGATCGAATTGCCTGCCAACGTCCGTTTCACGGCCGCCACCGCGTATGTACGCTTGACTCTTCTGTTTCGCTTACTTCAGTGCAGTCGGAATCGTCCAACCACCGAGTTCCAATCAAGTCTGGGCGAACGTTAATTTAACGCCAGGGTTTTCGAAGCAAAACGTTTTTGCTGCCCCACGTACTTGGGGGCTGTTACCTCGAGGCTTTTCTTCGGACGCAGTCTGTTGCGTTTACGTTTTCAGGAACATTCGCTGGTACGCGAAGCGGATGAACAATGAATCACGATAAAAATCGCTCATTTGTGAATTTTTCATAATTGTTCAAAGTTTCATAAAAAAATTGATGGTACAAAAGAAGCGTTGTGAACAAAATATGTATACGTGCTTTTTTCGAAGCTTTTGGAAGATGATAGATTCGCTTCATCCATTTTTATCGCATTTTTGTGCGACATTTTCGTTCTATTCATTTTACTCCGAGTTACCGATATTCCTCCTAGTCATACGTAAATTCAATCAGCGACTTTCTTTCTTCAATTGGCTCTCGAGGGGGATGAGAATTATTCGAGTCTGAGCGTATAACGCTTCGTGACAGAGATTCGTAACGGAAAGTTGCCAAAGATACGACGAGAGAGAGAGAGAGGGAGATGGAGCTTCGTAAAACTTTTGCTCGATGCTTCGAGAAGACTTTCTTGACGAATTTCTTTTACTTGTACACATGCACACACACACACACCTATCTATTTTCCATTCGTTCAATTTTCCCTTTGCCGCACTATCGGTGTCTCTTCAGTTCTTTGTAATTTCTCTCCTTCATCTTTCTTCGACAAATTAATGAGATTGCTGCGCGTCGTCTCAAACCTCCATTCGCATCTTCAGCATCTTCCTCGCCATTCCATCTCAGAATCCGATATCTAAGTCGCATACCATCGTCTTTGAGTCCCGTCCCACTTTGCCGGAAATATTTTCCTACCGGGCCGAGGATTTTTATCTCATTCCTCCGCTATTATTTTTTTTCATCTCCTTCGTCGGGCAGAATCGAAGCCAAACATTCATATTCGGCAGTCGTCGAGAAAAGGCTGAGAGAAATTTTGCGAATACCGGAGCGACCTCCATTTCCTGCGGTATTTCATTGAAGTTTAGCCCCTTCGTCGCTGAATCGAGCAGCTCTTTTTGATTAGGTAAGTAGGCTGCTGGAGATCGATTTAATCGAATGATTACTGATATCCCTGATTACTCTCATTTTTTCTGTCCAGTTACTTATCGGTAAACCAAGCCATCCCCACGAAAGAGAAAATTTATTTCGCTCATTTATGTACATCCGGTATATATAAATCCCACCGACCGTCTCGAGATTCGAACGAATGAGAAACATTCCCTTTTTTCCCGAGTGCCTCGCGTTCATTGTCTCCGCGGACTCGTATGAGCACGGGAAATTTCCAAAACGCAAGAAAATCCTTCGATTCTCCAAAACATTCTCACGTTCTGATGGGATTATCGAGGAGGCTAAGAGTAATCCGTCACCTTTTACGGACGGCCGGTGGTAAAAAATTCGAAATGAAAAAAAGGGAAACAGAAAGGGCCAAGAGTGAACGAACCGAGATGAGTGATGGAGCTGGAAAAGCGGAGAGTAAGAGGCGAGGGCGATTCGACGGTGGGTATGGGTCGCGGCATATAAATTCCAAAACGGAACGAGTTTAAAATCGCGGGGTAATCCGCCGGAGTGTCCTCCGGCATCGTCCCGACCCCGCGCGAGAACCGTCAAAGTTTTCGGTTCGAACAAGGAGCGAGTGAGGGATGAAGTTGAAGAGGTGGTATGGAAGTTGGCCAAGAGGTAGTTTTTCACAAAAGCATCCGCAAGGACTTTGCGATGTCTGCGGTGGAGGTACGAAGAATAAAACACGAGCGAGAAAAGAAGAAGAAGAAGAAGAAGAACTAGTAAAATAGGGCTGAAATATGGAGGGTTGAGAAGCTCGGGATTTTGCTTTCTCTCGCGATCTTTCCTTTCCTCGTCCAATTCCACATCAATTTATTTCTCCATGTGTACACTCATAACTCGCGAGACTATTCGTATACTCGCATCTTGGCCGTCCGGGCGACCCAAGTTACGCGCCACTCGGAATATTTTCCCGACAGGAAGAAAGGAATCTCATTAATTTGCTCCAGCAGGTCCTCCCGGAGACTCTGCTGTCCAACCCTCTCTCGCCCCTGTCTCTTGTCGAAACTTTTCACCGTGGCCGGTGGACACGTACTATATTTCATCCCCCATCGACGACTGCTTTTCGTTCACTACGGCCTCGGTTTGCCATGCACCCGCTGTGAGGATCCACGACGAGGAGAACCAGATTCATACACAGACAGCATGTCGATCCTTGGAATATTTCACAGATTCTCGAGCTTTATTGAAATTCAAGGGGGACTCACATTTTCCTCGTCTCGAAATGAAATTTGCGGAAAGAGCAGTGCCAGCGTCGAACTTTTCATGTTCAACGGACTTTTCGATCTAATTTCGGGATCCGGACGCCAGGAAAAGAAAAAACACGAAATTTCGTCGATAATTTGCCATCGAATACAACCCGCGGAACAAATGGCGCGGAGGATTTTGCCGATATCCTCGCTCCCGATGTCGACGATCACGCCATTAAAAATGCTACTTTCCTGTATTACACACGGGGAACATGAAAGGAATATCAGAGTCAATTTATCTCCGATGTTCCGAGAATTACATCGAATGTAGATACTCATTATTGAAACAGTCACCCTCTGCAATTTGCCCTGTTCGGAATCAATGAAAATGATTGATTCCCTCGATTCGTACAAATTTTATTCCGTTTGATGGGAGAAATAAGCTTGGAAAGAAAAAAAAACGTATATTTAAGCGGGCATGGGGTCGAAATGAAGTAAACGACGAGTAAGGGAGGGTCGTGGAACGGTTGATGGAGGTCTCGGGAAAGGTCGAGAGTATCGGCATCTCTCGCTCGGGTGATCAAAGCTCGATGCTTCCATCTCTCGTCTCCGTCGATTGTCGGGAGTCTCTCGATATCGCGGTATCGACTCTCGTCTTCGCCGATGGTATTATTACCTCGCTGCAATTTCTTTTCTTTTTTTTTCATCGTTCCACCTTCTTTTTCCGTCTTCATCTTATACTTGTCTCGCTCACCGCGAATTCAGGCTACATTGAGCACGGACCACTATAGCGAGATAAAACGCGGTGCTGTTCGGGAAGAAAAGCGAGGACGAAAGACTGCGAGATGAAGCGAGAGAGGAGAGACCACGATCTTTGCTCGCCGTGAGCTTACTCGGCCGGAAACTCGATTCCCTGTCGGAACAAGGTCTTACTGTTATGCCCCTGTGGAGGTCGCCACATCGAGAGTGGAGAAAAAGAGAGAGGAAGGACGCGTAAAGGGAAGAGAGGAAGAGAGCCGCGGATCGACACGCAGCAGCGCCGTCGACCTCTCCGCCATTGTCGAGACTTAAAAGCTCGGATGCGGGTACTCGACGCTTGGAGAAACGTCGGAGAATATACGTATATACAAATATGTACGGACACGTACATGGATCTCAACGAGAGACAATAGATGGTCGTGCGAAAGATGGGTCCGTGAAATACCCAGTGGACCGTGAATTTCTGACCACGCGAGTATCGGAAAAACCGAATAAACTTTTCGTCACGACCTTTTTCCGATCGCTCTTGTATGCGATTTGTTTCTTTTTTCGTTTATTGTATTTATCGAATTCATACACGTGTCGAAATCTGTGTTACGATTCATCTTTTTCATACATTTTTCTCTGACGATCTCTTCGCGTTTCCCCGAGACATCTCGAGCTGCCGAGCGCACTCGTGATTTTCCAGAGAAGAGAACGCACTTTGCGATGAAAAAAAAAGTAGCTTCGACAAAGAATTCACTATTTGCATTTGGTTTTTCGATCGCGATCCCTCACGCTCGAACGAACATTGAATCGTCAAAGAGCGAATGAAATAAACAACGCGATGGGAAAAAGTAGTCGCTTTTGCTGCAGCGGTGAATTAAGAAACAGAGGAGATCTCTGGAGCTAAGACTTCGCAGATGCGCTCATGGACGTTGACGAGGGTCACGCTCTTTGCGGTAAAGAAGAAGATGAAGAAGAAGAAGAAGAAGAAGAAGAAGAAGCAAAAGAGCTCGATAGTATCTCGACGCTCGATCGAACCTTCCACCAACCTCGCGAGGAATCTTAATGGATCCGAGGGACTGCTACAGGGGTATTCGCGCTTTTCTCTCCTCTTCCCCCCCTCTCCCCATACCAGACCGGTAAATATAATCGTAATTGCACGCTTCTCTCCCGACGAGCTCAACTCCCATGTCGTAACCAGTGGAGGGAAAGAAAAATCCACACACCGAATGATATTAAAATAAAAATCGAAAAGAGGAAGGAAAAAAGCCAACACCATCGCAAGACGAGGTTGAAAAAAGTGATCAGACCCTGGATGATGGAGATTATAATTGATTCCGACCGCCTTACTTTTGTTTCCGTCTAAAATGATCACTACGAAAATTCACTTTTCGATTTTGCGCCATGAAATTGTATCGGCAGCGCGAACCGTTAATATTAGCGGTACAGAGATGCACAAAAAGCAAGTTAATAACAAGGGGAATAAACCACCGAGAGAGTATACCGGAGAAAAAAAAAAGCGAAAGTAATAAGCAAACGTTATTACCACACCGTCCTATAGCCATGATTTAATCGATGGAGTATAAAATTATTATCGGTAGCGTGCACCAGGTGGTTAATGGAATCGGGGAAACAAGCGAGGTACGAATAGCGAGGATAAGATAGCGGAAGAATATATATATATATACGTATACGTGTGTTAGGGTGGTTGAAGAGCAATTGAAAATTGCTTCGCCCCCGAAAATGTGACATTTTCCCTTCGAAAACCTTTGTAACATTTTTTTCTCCGACTCAATCGTCTATCGTTCGATTAACGTGGAATTTTTCATGCAGGAGGCCAAAATTCTTTTTTTCAATGTACAGCAAAAAGTTGAAAAACATTTTTGAAGCCGATACAAAATATCGTCCGTCCGAAAGAATCGTACTCCAAATGGCATTTTTAGGCTGCGAGCTAATAATTCGGAGTACGTCCAGGAAAATGTTTATTTCGAAAACGAGGTACACCCTAATATGTATTTACGAATGGTTTGCCATTGGAGAGCAAAAAGGACTCGAGTGCCGGTCTTTGGAACGCGAAATTACGAAACTCCGGCCTTTCAGCCACTCGATGTACGTTCATGTGCATATATACATGTACGTAAATAGAGGAGAGCAGGTCGATGACGTCGATATTTCGATCCATGAGAGCGAGTATAGCACCTGCCGGAACGCGCCGAGGAATGCACCTCCCGGCCCCACTGATATTCCCATTCAACCTTTTGCTCTCTTTCTCTCACTCGTCTCTCACCCCCTAGGTCTCCCCCCCTCCTTACTCCAGGGCACTTGATCGTTCCGGCGTTGCATCAAGGTAGATGCGGAGCTGCACCGTTACATCACGCGGTAATGATGGCGTAGTATATACCACGTGTTTTGTACGATCCTACATAAAAGGTCGTCGTATCGACTGCTCTTCAAGCATCGACCGACCTTGCGTTTAATATCTCGAGGCGTTTTCTCTCATCGTTTCAAGGATGAGCATCGCGGTCGTACGCGGTCTACCCCGAAAAAATGGGAAACTTTCGAAGAACCGAAATATTATCGAAAACCAGTATATAAATGACCAAACGCTAATTAAATCGTCGTGAAAAATGCTGCGGATCCGTATCGTAAAAATAGCGAGGGGGCAGCAGTTGCATCCCGAGTGGATCGATCGTTATCGTATCGGATTTCGAAATGCTGAGTGTGTATATTATTAGAACGAAGGATCAAACTCGACGAATCGTTTGAGCTATGAAATCGTCGTTTCGACAAAAATGGATTAAAATTTGTCCGACGGCGTTGGTAGGACGTTCGCGCGAGATGGAAAAAAAAAGAGGATGGAAAGAGGAAGAGAGTATACGACGTCGTCGCAGATATTGCTCGACTGTATGAAATTCATCATGAGTAATTTTGAAAAGCATTACCGTCGTGTGGTCGAGAATACGGATTTTATCCTCGCCCCTCGAGTCTTTCATTCTACCTCGTCTACACGAGGTCTTATCGTTTTTTTTTCTCTCTTTTTTTCGTATATACATATATATTCAATATATCCTCAGCCACGAGACTCTTCTCCTTCGAGCAAGACGACACAGATATTAATATCCGCGAAGAGCCACCCAGCGGACCCTTTTTATCCTTTTTTTTCCCTCCTCTTCGCGAAACTTTTCGTTCTTTCATCTTATTTTCATTCACCCACACTCGTGCTGTCATTCTTTGCGCACGGAATTACGTTCTATTTCACGTTCGAACGACGAAGGCACTTATATATATATATATATATATTATTTGTATGTTTATACGGCATGTCAAAAACTCTCGACTTGGGTAAACTCTGTATATCCAAATCCCCTTGGTTATCTCCGCCGTAACTATATCTGCACCTAATTGGAAAGAAATCGCGTTTCTCCCTCGAGTGTTTCGTCGATTGGAAATCTCGCGCGTGATTTTTTTCGATTTTTCGAAAAATCGTTCATCTTTACAGACTTTTTTTAACCGAATAACGGAATAGTAAGAGAAACAGCGAGGCGACGGGTAGCACAGGCGAAAAAGCTCGAGTATCCGGTTGTATGCTCGCCAATCTAGGTGTGCTCTCTGACTTTTGCTCTGTCTACAGGCGTTACTCCGTGAATGACTTACGGCAGTGCGCTCGGATGAGCATCAGACTCTTGCTCGAACTTTACGTGTACGTGTGTGTATGAATGTAGCCTTTTCCCGCGTTGTGCTGTCGAACATTGGCGAATCCAGAGGCTCGAGAAAATAAGAGAAGGAGAGAGAGAGACAGAGAGAGAGAGAGAGAGAGAGAGTGGATACATGTGTACGAGAACCAGAAGGCAAAAGAACGAGAGATCAGCATATAGGCCGTGTCCTCAACGTCGCTGCTGTATAACCACGATCAAAGGCTTCAAAGGGGCCGTGTGTTTTCTCGAATTAGGCCGTGAATGCCCTCCCTCGTTCACTCTGCGGCATATATACTCACATCCCTCGCTGTCCAACCAGCCTACTTTGATTAAGACGCTAAGAAAGAGCTGCTTGTTGCGTATCTCTTCAATTTATACATAAATATATACGTGTAGAATGCCCACGTTGTACATCCACTTTTATACGCTCCACAGATACATACACCCGACGTAATTACTGCACACCGTACTCAGACTGGATGCTGCGCCGATATAGCGCCAGTGTCCGCCTCGGAGAGGAGGAATATTGCGCGAAAAATGTTTTCGGTTGAGATATCAGCGTGGAAGATGAAGCGGTAATTAGCGTGGACGGAAAATGCAATATCGCGTATACAAAAAACTCATTCGCTGCACATTTATCGATCCTCCGGGAACGACGTCGGGGCTTCGATATTTTCGTTCAAACGCGTGTGTTTGTGCGCAGTTTCCTTGTTCCCTTCTCTCAGCATCAACGCGCGTTTCTCTTCGAACGTACGGGCGTTGAATTTCAACGAGAACGAAACAGATTTGTGGGTCTGTTAATTGCAATTTTTGCCGCCGCAAGGTTGAAAATAAATTACGAATCGCGGGCAGGACGTCATTTTTTTCCAAGGAAAAAAATGAATAAATTTCGTCCGTGAAAAGAGAAACCCAAACACAAAAAGCCGTAAATTTGTCGAGAGCGGCGACGATGTCGCGGAGCGTTATTCACGCGAATTTCACTCCTTTCTCGTTGAGGAGCGCGAGCAAGTCTGGATTTTGTAACGCGGAATGAATGCTTTCGTGAAGAAAAAAAAAAGAAAATACACCGTACGAACGTTAAATCGTAAGGCGAGGAAATATCTCGTCTCGTTTCATCTCGCGATCTCGGGGCCCTTTTCCGCATGATCCGTCGCCATGACGACCCCTCGAACCACGCTAAAGCTCAGGGTATATGTGTACAAGACGTACACGAGGCCGAGATGCTTTCTTCTTCTGAATTATTTACGCGCGAGTGTGTCGTACACGCGTGTTTTATCATTGAAGGTAGTTCTATCGTTAGATTCAAATCGAGAAATTGTTTTGCAGTTTTTCTCACATACAAAATGGTTCGCGGGCTTCGGTTAAATAAGAAAAGTTGTTGCAAATCGACTAAAGAACAGCATACTCCAAATTCACGGTCATCCCAGGTGATATGCGCTTGCTCTATAATTACAAAAATTGCGAAAAAAATGTTCTTAAGATTTTTTTGGAAAACTCAAGAAATCTTCTTTGATGTTGCATAAAAATGTATGCAAAGTTTTAGAAGGCTTCACCACGTAGAAGCCAAGATATTCATTGATGAAAATGCAACTTTTAACACGCGCTCTTACGAGAGACTACCGAAAATTGTGATTTTTACCAATAAATATCTCAACTTCCACGTGGTAAAACCTTCCAAAATTTATTACACACGTATATATGACATCAAAGAATACGTATTCAAATTTTCAACAAAATCTTAAGAAAACGATAAAACGATAGAACTACCTTAATGCAAACGCCTTAGTAAACATGTGAGTTTTCTCGAAGGCAAGAGGCCTTCGCTCTGACGGTGTGTCCGCCGCTACTTGCGTTACAATTCGAGAGAGAAGGGTGGCACACAGCTCGATTGACCCGAATTAGTCGCACGCCACGTGAATACGGTCTGTCATCCAGCGGTACACACTCTGGAATTGCCAGAAACATACGCTCGGCCTCAGCGATATCCCTCGTTCCCTACGGATTCCCCAAAGAGGAATCTTGCCATTTGTTTCTATAAAAAGTAGCATGTGACCACGCCGCACGTACTTTCGGTTATTCCGCTGAAGCTCGCGTCAACTTTGAGTGCGTCTCGCGTTATTTTTCGACACACCGCGTCATCGGGACATTTTTTTTTCTTAATTCCCTTTGACGCAGCTTTTATATCGCGTCTCATTCTCGCGGCACGTGCAGTGTTGGGTTCATCGGGTACAAAGAGAGCCATAATTCTCCGCGAGCATCGGAGAAATCGGAGACGAGGAATAAAAGGAGAACCGCGGGCTTCGGGAGAGGGTGGTTTTTCTTATCTTTCTCACTTTACCCTCGTTCGTCGGCTTATGCGTTTGCTCTCGACGGTTACGACGATGAGATTCTGAGCGAGACGCTCCGAAACGAGGGAAAAAAGACGAGTCTGCTCTCGCTTCCTCTTTTCTACGCTCTCATCCGACCACACGTTTCTTTATGCTCATCTTTTCATCTCCGCGGAATATCGGGGAAGTTGCGACTTTTTTGCGAGAGCGGAGCGCGAGTGACCGGTCGATAAGCGCGAGAGGTCCGCCCGGCGCCCTCCGGGGCAAATTTACGTGGCTTTCGGATGGACCTTCGGAATCCAAAGCGAATGAGAGACAGAGAGAGGGAAAAGAAGATAGGAACCGTGCGAAAGGACACGAGATGTAAGAAAACAGGCAGGAGCGAGTCGATGCCGCAACTCGGATACAAATTCGTTTAAATCTTCCGAAAAGTTTGAACAAGCCCATCGCGGAGTCTGCAGACGGATGACCGAGATGCTTCGCAAACGCGATACCATAATCACCAACAGCAACAGTCCCCAAAATGTCGAGATTTTTTCCTTCACCCTTTTATCTCTACTGTTGAAAAAAAAAAAGAAAAAAAAACGGACGGTGATAATGGGAAAAAGAGACCGGCTATATATACGTTCAACAACTATCCTCAACGTTCCCTCTTCTCGATCCCTCGAGCAGCAGAGGCGACCTCATTTTTTCCCTCCCATGCCCCGTCGCAATGTCTTTTCCATTTCTAACTCCCTGCAGTAACAAAACCCTTTTTTTCTCTGCCTTTCTCTCTCTCTCTCTCCCTCTTCTTTTGCCTCTGGTTCCTCACAGTCAATGTCTTGGTTGGAGCAAAAGAAAGGGAGAAAGGAGGCGAAAAAAGAGAAAGCAGCGGGAGCACTAAAGAAGAAAGAACAGTAGTCTGCTGGATGGGCTCTGACTGGCGCGCGTATAACGCCTCATAGCCGCCAGTGTATATAACGTAGTGTACGTCGTATAACGACGTCGTTACCCGAGATATACAGACGTCTTGGCCCCGACGTTCACCCATATCGCGCCCGCTTCAACCCTTACCCTACTTCTATATATCCTCTCTTTCTTCCGTTACTCCAGCAGCCTCTCGTGTTCGCGACACGCCTGCACTGCGATTACAGAGTGAGCGTATATACCACCCCCGAGGCATAACCGCAAGAGGTTGCGGCTTCATAAGCCGAACTCCTATCGCACATATACCCTAAGCTCGCTCGCTCGCTCGCTCGGACGTATCCTTTTTCATTCATCCTTCAACGTTCTCTCTCAATCATCTCGCGAGATCGCACACGGCGGCTCCGGGATTAAAATTGCAGGTAAACTCGGGAGTGTACTCGTCATTAATAAACCGAATGTACACTCGTAAAGAATAATCGTCGGAGAAACGACCGGAACCTGCATTTTTCCCGAAAAAAGTCAAGCACGAGTAGGACGTTGCGTTCGAAACGTCGCGACAATTTTTTTAACGGTCTCACCGTTGAAATCTCGATGAAAAAGAAAAACATACAAGACTCCCGAAGAGTTTATCGTTGACGAAACGAAAAAAAAAAAGAAAACACACGAACAATCTCCATGAAACACGAAACTCCGGCAGGAATGGCACAAAATTGGTACTCACTAATCGTACACGGGGCAGTAACGGCATACCGTACCGTCACACAAAATGGACTTTTACCCAGTCCGAATACGGCCTAAAGAATCGCCCCATTAACGCGATTTATGACCTGCTTTTGCTCCAGCGCCGAAAATAAAGTACGCATATCGTGTGTGTGTGTGTGTAAAAAGCACACAGCCGTGAAACATCGCGCTATCTGTATATATTTCGCGTGCTCTCCGAAAGTGTGACGGCTTAACGCAGCCGGCGATTACCCTCACGGTGTAGGACAAATTTTGCCTCGCGAAGAACGTATTGTTTTGCCGATCTTGATCGAACGGCTGCGACATTTTTTTCCTAAATTTTTGTTTATATTTTGAAATAACTGAATTTTGATTTGAAATAACTGAATAATAATCTAGCAGTAACGTATAGTCGAGCGAAAACGCTCGCACGGTGTACTTGAAAGCTGTTACTTGCATTTGGTGTCCATATATGCGATTTTAGCACGGAGCTATCAGTAATTTACTCAAAAGGTACACACGAACACACTTGCGGTCCGAAAACCGCACGCTCACGGACGCGCCCCTCAAGTCACCGTTCATACCGCGGATAATGGACACGTTTCAGAGATGGTGTGGCAGAAAGAGAGAGAGAGACAGAGAGAGAGAGAGAGAGAGAGAGAGAGAGAGAGATACTCTCCCAGTTCACTAACGTCGTGCACGTATGTCTGAAACTGCGCTACGTTATGCCGGCGTACGCGGGCGAAAGTGCTCAACCCGTGAAATTGAAAGCTGTCAAGGGTTCGTAGTGGCCGTGGGTTGGTCAGCGACACGCTCGCGCGCATACACACGCACGCAAGCTCCGTTATATACGGTCCCGACGGTGGTTTCCTCCAATTTTACCTTCTTGGCGTACACGAACGTACGAGGTCTTTTACCCTTTTCCCATTTGAATTTATGCACACATCCGTGTATATCTGCATATAGTACAGCACGAAAGCACCCTCGGTTTGAATTCAAGAATGACAGTAATTACGATCTATTCATCTCGATTTATCCGGATCATCCTCTCGAGCAGAGTTTCTCACCGCGAGTACAAGCTTGTATAATATCATTATCGCGTTATGTATGTTGAATTAATTCGACGTTTGTTTTTTTCATAAACACTCGAATTTATTCAACAGCTTTTCCATGGTTTCAATTTTTCTTTGTGACAGTGGATAAATGAGTGATAAATCGACAATTATTCGTGAAAAATTTGTGTATAAATGTAGAATGGGATATTTGATGAAGGGAAAAAGAAAGCGATTAACACGGCGTACATTGGTAAAACGTAGATTTATTGAAAATATAGAAAAAAGACACCCCGAAGCGATGTTTATTGTGTGAAGCACCAACGGCTACTGTTCTTCTTTCTCTCAAGTTCACGCGTCGTACTTCGCCACGAAAATCCCCTCTCTTTTTCCAGCTTGTTTACATTTCGCTCGCTCGACAAAGGTACGACCTCACGCATAGAAAAACAAAAAACAAAACAAAACAAACGCCGCTTACGCCGCAGAGGAGTTTCGCAAAAGCAGAACCGCCACCTTCATATATGGCAGTAAAATTCGACACTACATAAATATGTAATATCGTTATTACCAAAACCTCCCGTGTTTCGGCATCTCATAGTCGATTATTTTTGTCGGATTTTTACAGCGAATACAGTTTCTCAAACGATCTCTGCTGTACGCTCTGGAATCGATGTTTAACATGAGAAAACATCTTTCATCCCCTATAATGAGCAGACTGAATGAAATCATTCCGATAGAAGCATTCTGCTTAAAGTTACGGATGATATTTATTCACATTGTATATTTTCGCAGACGGAGCGTCCATATTTATATGATACGTATAGATAGCTATTCTTTCCACCCCGTTCTCCATTGCGAATTGCGCTCGGAACCACTAAATGCAATTTCATCGACTGCATCGTCGTCGCGGAACGAGGGGGCCGGTGGGAGGAGGCCGTGAGTTCGCTGGACCAGAGCATAATCGTGAGAGCGGCAAAGTAGAGATACAGATAGATGGAAAGAGAGCTGGCGCCGACCGACGGAAAGGAAAGGATCCAGCAAGCGAAAGAGAGAAACAGAGAGAGAGAGAGAGAGGGAGAGAGCGATGTATACATAGAGTTTCAGATATAGAGGGGCAAGAGAGCCTTTTGGGATAAAGCGCGAGGGCGAGAGTACGCCCGACAATGCCTTTAATCAACAATAATTCTGGCGAAGCGTATACGAGCGGCTGGCCGCTACACCACAGCGCAACCATTTTCCCATTGCCATTTCCACGTGGTCCACGATTGTATATCTCTATATCTTTGTATCACATTTTGCCATCCTTTCATGCTCGAGAAACACACAGTTACGAAAGCCCCGGCATCGAGAGTATACGCGCAACCCCCTCGCCCTCCTGCTGCTCTTTCAACCCTCCTTTGCCTCTTTCGAGCGGTGTCTCTCTGCTCCCTGTCTGATTCCTCGTCGAATCATCGACAGTGTCAAGCTGCGAATTCGCCGACTCGTCGGAACGTGTACGCGGAGGGTGAGAAAATGCGCGAGGGAGAAGGCGAGAGCGAAAAGATTAATACCGGAGGGCAAGGGAAGAGATCCTCAGCTTCCGGCGTGGGAGATCGCAGCTACCGGAGAATTAACATAAACTCGTTTTTTGTTCGATAAAACGTTCGGAACTTTCGCGCCGTGTCTCGTCCAACTCCCTCTTTGTGTTTCGTGTTATCGATCGTCGGAAAGTTTATTATTATTGCACAGCATCCGGTCAATCCTCGCAAATCCATCCTTTATCGCGTCAAAAGATGACGGGGCTTGAAGCAGCGATGTGTATAGTTGGACCTTGGGGATTTCTTCGGGCCGACAGTCGGCACAGGTGCGACTAGTGGCAAGTTCGTTTTGCTTCCTGCCTGCATCACGGGGTAGACGGAAAATCACGAGGGACCGTCACCATACGTTAGTGTCATTGCGTATACGTGTACGTGGAGGTTCGTTTGTTGCAACGAGGGATCCGCGGTCAAGAGTCGGCCGAAGGGTTCGGATGGGGGAGGGTGAATTCTGTACTGGCGCATAGAGAGAGAGAGAGAGAGAGAGAGTCAGATGAGAATGTGGGAAACCAGACGCCGTACACGAGGGAAATACCATGCTTCGTCAACAGAGCGCCGCTGTAACTAATGGATATTCCCGAGGAATTTAGCTGAGAAACTATGTCCTGAGGTAAGAGAGAATTAAGAAAAAAAAAATACACAGGAAAAATGAAGGATCAAGATTGACACGATGTAATTGAAGAAAATAACGCTGAATTTTGCATCGTTGTAATTCTCAACGAACGAACGGTGTTGAAATTGTTCTCGCAATTTTGGATATAATAACGTGTATTGAGAAAAATTGCACTTGAAAAATGGAGAAAATTTGTACTTTCGTTTTAAAAAAAATGATAGACGAGGCGAAAGTATTCGCAGGATTGCACGGTGTATTCGAGAATGCGGCGATATATTCGGAATACATATGGGACGGAACGACGAAGCAAAGAACGTTCGGTTCCGCAGCCTGAATTTCTAATACCCTGTTTTCCGTCTCGGGTCCCGGTAGGAATTTCGCATGACCTCGCACGAAAACTCGGTGACTCCGGGCAGTGTTATTGGGGTGAGAAATTCGCCGAGAGTTTCCAATACAGTACGCGAGATACATACACAAATTTTATCAAAACTCCGTGGAAACATTCGCGAGTCTCTGCGAGACGTTCGAGAAAACACGGAGAAGGGGATGTGAAAAGCGAGGCAAGTTTCTTCGCATGCATGTTTTCTCTTCTCGTTTATTAAATCAAGATTCTCCGTTGCGTGGAGCGAAAGGAAAGTTTTCGAGACATCAGGGAGAAGAACTCGAAGAGCGGAGCACGAAGATCCATTGAAAATTGACGATAAATCGGTTTAAAGTTTGAAAAATTCATTGACATTTAAATCACCGATGCATGATTCAGCAAACATCATAGGCAACTTTTCAAGGAGACTTTCCATTTTCGAAAGTAGCAAACAAAAATATTTTGACGTCTCGCCGGCCGAACCGTCCATTGATCAAACTTCCCGTGTAGAAATTTGATCTGGACGTCCCGACTTTAGACCGGGCCCTGGTCTGGATTTCCTTGGTTTGGCCTGGTCTTAGTTTTTAGGTAGGGGCCTGGTAAGGGGAAAATAGGGAAAATCGGGCTATTCTCGTCAATATTTCCATGTCAGAAAATGCTCATGGCCTGATCGGGATTTCCATGAGTACAATTCCGAGTTCTGAGTTATATACATATACTCCCGATATGCTCGCCTTCGTTGCGCCTAACGCGCAACATTCGTTGGTAAGGCAGTGCGACAAGGGAAAAATAGAATTTAAAATATGATCTTGCTTACATTTGAATTTTATGTTTCAATTTATTCCGTGTGCTCTACTTCCTTATTTCCCTACACAAATGTGTATGATTTCATATTGAGTCTCAGGTCGGATTCCAACCGGGCTGTGGCATGGAATGACATTTGAAAATCAAGTAAGGGCCATGGCTGGGCATGGCTATTTCCCGGCTTACTGTTCTGAGCGGGTGCTGATCAGGCCCTGGTCATTTCCCGATTATTTCCCGGTGTATGGAAATCAAACCAGGCCGTGACTTATTACCCGTTACATTGCTAGCCGGATCCCGGCCTGGCTAGCCTGGCTATGCCCCGATATCCAATCGGGAAAGCCAGTACTGGGCCTGACTTGTTCCCGATCAAAATTTCTACATGGGTTGCTCCAACGGTAAAATCGGCATTTAAAAAATCCGACAAACAACCAAGTCTCCAGCTTGCGAAACAAACTGCCGACTTGGTTTACAACGAGCGACTCGATCGAGAGCAGAATCATCGTTTGTCGTGGGAGCCGAATACGTCCAGCCCGCGAGATTCTGCGACGAAGAAAGAAAAATCGCACAAGCTCAGCATCCGTCGGCAGGGACGCGCGAAGCGTGTGGAAATGCAGAGCCGTACAGTTCTTGCCCGGAAGACAAAGATATGTACCACTAGCTCGACGAGGGAGGGCGTTCTTTTGGGGTTAGTGCAGGATTGGAGCAGCCGCGAGGGAGTTCAAACAAACGCGAGGATAACCGCGCCGTTGAACGAAGAACTTTCGCGTGTTTGGTTGGACTAACGATCTCCGAGTGGTGGTAGGGGATGAAAAGGATTTTCCGCGTAACAAGTGTAAGGGAAATGAGATAAAGAAAGCTGCGAGAAGCGAAGGAGGCGAGGGAAAAGATAGCGAGAAAGGAAGAAGACCGAGTATATGCTGCTATGTGGCTAAGAATGGAAGTAAAACGCCAGTGGGTCTGCCACGAAGAGGTCAGAACGGAAAGATTATTCAACCCCAGTCTCTCCCTCTCTCTCTCGTTCTCTCACAGTCGGGCCTTACCGATTTTACAACGAGAGGGTGCACGGGGGTTCGCCTCTGCGGTTATACCCCTCACGGTCTTCACCGTCCTTCGCTGCCCTTCGTTCTTTCCTCCTGTTCTTTTTACCTTCGCAAAAGCGCACCCTAACGAGCGTAACACCATCGCAACTCGGCTCCTTCCCCAAGAAAAGCACGCATTCCGCAAAATCCTCCGACACACGAGAGCAGCCCCTTGTTGGCTTCCTCTCGATTTACCTTGTTCTCCATCGCGGTGTGTATAACCTTTAACTCTTCGCCCTCTTGCGGTCGCAGCCACCCCGGAGGAGAGTGCGAGAGCAAGGAAGGGTTTCGGCTCGGTTTAAGGTGAGCCGGGTGAATTAAAGTCCCAGCGTACAAACTCGTTCGCTCGCGCTAATAACGCTAACGAAACTTTTCCATATACTTATAATTTATCGCCGGGAACGTTACGAGAGGGAGAGCAACGGATGTATATACATGCAGCTTGAAAATTACGTCTGCAATCGGTAGCGAAAAGTTCTAGCTCCAGACGCTCGGTGTTGTCCGAGTACGAAATAAATTCCGAGCGGTTTGAGTTTAATATCCACGTGGGTGCGCGGCACAGCCCTCGGCATTTTCCTTCTCGAGAAATCGGATACAGCGGTGAGTGAACAAAGCGGGTCGGGAAAAGGCCAGGTGTGGAAACGCTTTTCGCGTAATTCCCGCGCGAATTCCCGTGGCATTGAGCGTACGTATCGTTGTAATCTCGGGAGATCTGACGAGATACATGGTTTCGATGGCCGCGGTAGGAAAAATATCCACCTGTATACGTACAGCGAAGAAAGGACGAGAAGCAGGTACGAGGAGATGAAAGAGGCTGGATGAAACGTGTGCAGAGTATTCACGGGCTCGGATTTCGTATGCATTTCGCGTAATACACGCAAGATGGATAACGCGAATGTAGATGGGGGCAAGATGTATCGAATAACGGGCGAAACGAGAGTCGTGTTCGAGATGATCTTATGATCGCGTCTTCCACGTTTACGTTTCTATATAAACTCTGCTTCCAAAATCACAGGGACGTGTGTTCTACGCTCGGGAATCTTGAAACGCGCAATCTTGGTTTTAGTTATACGGCACGAGGGATACACAGGCGAGGCCCAAGACAAATGACGACGCAGAATTGGTAGCATATTCGAACGACACACAAGCCACCCGCGAAAATCTGCGGACATCTTGGTGCTACACAGCTACTCAATTTCTCATTCCAAACATACGTTATCAAACAGCATCCAGGAATATTAATCGTTGATATACAGACGGACACGTTCGTTCGATTCAAAGTCGTATTTTCCCCCAATTTTTGCTGCTTCATTTTGTTTTTCTCGTCGAATGGTTTTTCTAAAGTCGATAATCTGCGTGAGAATCAATCAACATTTATGCATATGACGATAGAGAGATGCAACTATCGTTGAGTCACGAATGTTCCGTTGGGACGGTTGATTTTTAATTTTCATCGCGTATCGTCTCGTTTTCCATTGCACCGGGCGATTCTTTAACGATCAGGGATAAGATTGCGAGTGACACGACATAATTGACAATTATGGGAAGGATAATAGCCATGCTGAAACGGGAGGATGAGGGTGCATCGGTGACTCTCGTCGCGAGGCTGACGAACTGCCTCCATGTACGTACGATGCTCGCTTATACATGGTAAAATGAATAAATATACATATATATATATATTTATGTACACAAAGCCGTGTATGTACAAGCGTGCACAGATAGGAAAACCACGCGTGAGAGAGGGAGATTCTCGGTTATTCGCTTCAACGACGGCGAGGACGACACGTCGGCGCCGGGACTTCCGCAACGAGCAGGTGGATAACACGACTCGCACACGCGACTTTATCGATTTTACGTTGGCAAAGAGAGAGAGAGAGGGGGGGGGCGGAAGAAAGGGAGAAAAGCCATATCACGTAGAAAAGCGAGGTAGAGGAAGAGAGAAAGGAGGGAGAGGGTTGAATAGTGAGGGGTCGAGGGTGAAGTTGGCGTTCCATTCACGTTCGTAAAACCCGACGCCGTAGAGATAGTGTACTACGATATAGTACATTACGTGTATACACATGTTAAAATGCAGAGTACAAAAGTACAGTCGTCGTCAAAATCAGAATAAGCGTCAGATAGGAGCGACGAATGAAAGAACGGTTGAAATTTGGCAAAAAAAAAAAGCACGGAAACAATAATTGTATCCAGCGTCCAGAGAACCAGGATGGGTACACGGAGGAGGGTGGACAACCGGGATAACAGGCAGTGGAGAGTAAGTCGAACGAAAGACGGAGCCGGAAATCCAGCTTTCCCGAGTGGAAACCGACAGAGAGGAAACGCAAATAATTGCCTCGTAACGTCACTTAGGGGACACTTAAAAAGTTTTAAGTAGCTTTTTCCACAGTGGGGCTCTGCGCTCTCCAGACTTTAGCTTCTTCTCTTTTTTCTTCCTCCGTTCGTTTTTTCCCCCTCATCTTCTTTCACGGGACCAGCGGCAAGTAAGCAGCGCGGCATGCACGAGGAGCCAAAAGACGAGGAGTTAAAGAGTGCAGTACGTAAGAGTGCAGGGGACGTAAAGGAGAAAGATAGAGAAGAACTGCCCCTAGCTAGTACTCTAACTTATAAATGATGTAGGGTCGTACCGTGAGTCAAGTTTCAGCAGGGAACCCTTTCCGATGGGAGCGAGCGAGAGACCTTGGCAAACGTGAATTTTCTCACCCTGGCTTTTTTCACCCCTGAAGAACTCTCTTGTACGTAAAACTTGGAGAATGGAGTAACGAGTAATAATTTATTGAGAATAAAAATGCTTTTAATTGTTTGAATTTGCAAATGAAGAAAAAATAACCGAGCTATTTTTCTCTCCAAACAGCACAGGGCGATAAAATCAGTCGTAGCAGTTTTATCGTACGTATTAAATGTATGCCTGATGAATAACGGACTCGTACTACTTTGGATGCTTTGAAACAGTAGAAATGTCCATTAAATACAAGATATCGCGCAAATGACGTTTATTCGTCAATCAGGAGACCTTAAACCACCACTCGCAATGACGAGTGTTGATCAACTCGCTGATAATAGTACCAGAAACATAAAATACGAATAATTATGGTTCCAAAACAAACAACAAATATCATTCCATCCCCCGTTACGAATCATCGAATATATTATTGATCCGCTGTGATGTCCGATAAAATACGACTTGTACTACTTTGACATACTTAACAACAGTTGAAATTTCAATCAAATACAACGTACACCCCCCATAAATCACATTATTTATCAACGACCCAAGCTCGAATCATAATTCGCAATAACGCGTTATTAATTTTCGCCTTCTTGATAACAGAGTGCCGGTAAAATACAACATAAATCAATTGATTCCAAACCACTAAACAAATACCATATTTCATAGCTCATTACGAATAAACAAATATTGTTGGTACAACATGAGCAATTTACTTCCGTTCTCGTACGATCCTATGGTAAATCAACGTTTCGTATATCCGATACCTTTGCGATCGAGGTATACCTTTGCGATCGAGTACCGTCAGTAGTCACGGACGTGTCGGATCAGACGATGGCTTTCAGGCACACCCTTGCGATATATGAGATGTCGTAAAACAGGATGCTGTCTCAAAATCCTATCCTGGTATCTTATCCTGAGTCAAACTTTGAATCCTGAACATCGAGTTTTGGGGCAACCTGTAGATACGCGCCTGTACATACACGTGAACAAACAACGAGATCGTCTGGTTCTCGCTATTGATCGGTTTTAATCGATGCTCGTGTGTTTCGCCACATACAGATGGTGATAGCCAATCGAACAGACATGGAGACAGAATGTGAGAAAGGAAACCACGTAGACACGAGGGAGGCATATACATGCGGATGTACAGGGAGATAGGAGCGGATCGGAGCGCAGCCAACGACGCGAGAGCAGTCCAGTGAGTAACCGTCAACGTTCTAGGCGATCGCGCCGCGAAATTGCCCCAGACCTACCGCAACGAGCAATTCCATAGATACGAAGCATCGATAACCCGGTGGGGGTAATACGCAGTCGGAGTATACCTCCATTTCCTCCGCCCCTTTCGGATACAACCGTCGAAAGTCTCTCTTCCGGTGTATTACTCGTATTCCCAGCTCGTTGTCGAAAAGATCGAAAGTATAAATGATCCTGTGGCTCATGCATGTTCCGCGGTCTGTTATCGAATCCCTACAATGTCAATCAAAGCTCCACACACGCGCTACTCGGACCGAACTCGTGCGCACTTCCGCTTTCACCGCGGACGCAATCACACCAACAGGGGTGTATATGTTTCACTACACCCCTAACCCTTAATTTCCGCTCGCGAAATTCGATCGTTCGACCCTTTCTGGACTCGCAACCGGTTAATAAGCGCTGGCGAGGAAACGAAAGGACGTACCGTTGAATACGAGAGTTCAAAGTCACAAATTCATCGACAAATGACGAGTTTTACGAATAAAGAATGTAATTCATCGTTACAATTTTTTCGTCGTGTACAAATCGTTGGCCAGGCTTTTCGGCTACTCGCTCCATTTTTTTCGCGATGAAAATCGATCTCAAGGAGGAAAAGTCGCGTCAAGGGTTCCCGGTGAGGACGTTTGATCACTGCGGAATCGCCGACCAAGGGATCTTCTTTCCGAGCAATATCAACGTAACGTCCATCTCGTCTTACTGATTTACAGCGATCTCTCCTTTCGCTCGATGTGTACACTCGACGTTACGAACGTTGAGGGAAGGAGGATGGGAACACGGAGTGACGGAGGATATATGCGTCGGAACGACGTATTATTAACCGTTGCGGTTGCGCTGGCAACTTCTTGATGGGATTCTGAATGGTTGAGGATAGTACGATATAATGGAAGCATCCTCGGTGGGGAAATGGCCGAGGGAAGATGGCCTCGCTGGTACGAATCTTCTCGATGACGCTGCCAGAGGGCGTGACTCGAGGTGTACCCTCCGGTGAAATTATACGACAACGTATGGGACGGTAAGAGAGCGTCTCTCGTTGCTTTCCCCGAGATGTGCAAGCCGCGAACACACTTACCCTGGTGTACGTCACACCACGTGAAGGTCTGGGAAATAAACTGGCCCGAAACCTCTCACCTCGCGACATAGTTTCCGCCTTCGCCCAACTCGATGAAGTCATATATCCGGTTACACCAACGAACGGATCACCGTATGGAATATCAAATCGTGAGCTGTTCGCTGGCCCTATTCGGGTCAGGATTCCCTTCAGGAGTACATCCTCGAGCGCTCGTCGAGAGCAGCCGGGACACATTTCCCGACTCGCCCGAGGTAATACCGAATCATAAATTATAATGGCACCCCATTGTCCTAATTTCGCGAAAGGTCAATTACTTTTGAGCTCATGTATCATGCGCCACTTTGAAATTTCGAAATCAATCTTTTCCAAAACTCGCTGCAACCAACCGAGATGAGATTTAATTAGTCAGCGCGCATCATTGCGGCGCAAAGTGGCTGCTAATTTCATCGTGTCTTGCCTGTGATGTCGCGCCGCACGGTTTTATCGAATAAACAACACGCTGGTGTTGTTTATTCGATTGCACGAACGCCTTGTTTCAATTATTTCTTCGATTGTTCGTGTATACAGTCCTGCAGTATTGCTTCCGCGTTTCAGCGATGACGAAAAGGACAAATGTCCTTCTTTGTCCTTGGTATTCCGCATCTTGGGTGTAATTGTTCTCCCTCGTTCGTGGCGAACGATTTAACCCGCCGGGGGTGCGGAAAGCCGCTACGGCGAGAACTTTGGTACACACTCGAATTAACCTTTGTCCATGATACCTCTATTCTTCTTCGAAATGCTTCGAAATGCCCCAAGCTCACTTCCGGACCATCACAGAGGTCCTCGTGCCAACGAAAGGTTCGAGGGGTTTTTGTCGGTTTATATAAATGTATACATGTATTTATGTATCATATACCATAACTGTTATACCGCATATACGTATATTCATCCATCTTGATGCGTTTTACTGTATTCGAGAGCCACGGAGGAAAGAGAGAGGCTCGGCCACAATGGATGAACGGTTCAAGTGACCCGGAATTTCAATCACAGTTCAAACAGAGAGAGAGAGAGAGGGAGAGGGAGAGCCGAGAGGGAAGAGACAATCAAGAGCCGGGGAGTTTGATTAGAATTTACTTTTGGCTCTAGAGAGAATATTGAAAATCGTCGATAGAACGATTATATCTAGTTCACGGCATTGTCGTGTGTATTCCGGTAGAAAGTTGTCGAATCTTCCGTTTATTTTTTCTTTTACCGAGTGTCCTCGAGAGAGAGCGCGACATTTGACGTTTAATCCATATCCGTTTAATTTCCCTTCGTTCTTCGACAATTTTATTGCCCCACCGTCGATGTAACAACGCGAAAGATTCTCGCGAAATCATTCGCGCCGATGACAAATTCGTTCAAGATGAAGCCGCTCGAGGGTGCTCCGCACGCGCGTGACACGCGTCGCTCACGATTTTTTTTAAGAGAAAAGAGATAATCATTGACCCACCAAAGTGATCGTTTGAACACTCGTACAAAATTGTACTCCATGTTCGGTTATCATATCCGGCGATATCGAGAGGATGGATAGATTTTTAAACGCTCTACCTCGAGTGGCTTTCAGGAATGTATTTTTTTTTTCGCCACCACTGAAGCGATTTAGCAGCATCAACACGAAGGATCAATATGTTCGATGACTTCGAGTATCGGGTATCCTTTTTTATCTCCCCCCCCGGCAATATTGGTTATCAAGGATGAAACGGGATTTCATTCCCTTTCAGTATCATTATTATCATTCAGTGCACCCAGTAAACGCGAGATTCGATTCATCAATACTATTGTATAATCTAGCACACGAGTATCCGATTCTCCGAGTCTCATACCTTCTCTAATTTCACTTCGCACATTGATCTCTTTCAATCGTTTCGCATCATCCTCGCGCGCCCACGCTGCCACGAATCTCACCGGGAGCGTGTGTATGTGCAATAAAACTTGCCACCGGCGCACACATATTTCTCGCTGCGAATAAATCCCGTAAAATCCGACCCCGCGCGTCAATTACTTTCGACGCGCTTTGGAATTTCCCGTTTTTTCTCTCTCCTCCGCTTTCGGCCTTTTTCGCACGGCGAGGGTATGAGCTCGCTGATGCCGACACTTGGGTGGGTCTGACGCGAACGTCGAATTGAGAGAAAGTTGATAAAAAAACAAAAAAAAAGATTTCCAAACGGATAAAGAGAGAAATTTGAGAAATAAAACAAGGACGCGCGCAGAATGGAGAATGAAATTTCCGCCGGCGGATTCGTGGCACTCGAAAGGCGGACGGAGCTCGGAAAATGTGCGGCGAGAGTGCGAGGGAGGAAGCGGTGACGCGGGAATGAGGATTCGCGAGGGGAGACGTCTATGAAAAATGCAGTGAAGTCCAGAGAGAACGGGGAAAAACGACGCTACTTTGCCAAGTGTGTGAGCAAAAATCATGATTGAGGTGTACGCGGACGACGATGCGGAGCGGCTTTTGCTCGGCCGGAAGTTGAATTTCGCGTGCGCGCCAACAGCTGAGCGTAATTTTTGTTCCTAGGAACGAAGGGAGCGAAAGGGAAGCTAAAACGTGGGTAGTCCGGCGTAACAAGAGGGCCGCAGATTCGAACGGCAACGAACCCTACTGATCTATCAGTCACCCCCTGTTCGCAGCTGCGCGATAAGTCCCTTCCGAGAATTTTCGTGCACCGCGCGAAATTGCATTTTCAATCCGCATGCCACAGGGAGCGGAAGAGCATTTGTTCGAAAAAACAAACGTACCATTTTTAGATCCCGCCGGAGCGAGACGGAGAGTATTTTGAGAGTACTTTAAGCGGAGAACACGGCGAAAGAAAAAGTTTAATGAAACATGCGGAAACGATAATGAAATCTAGCGGAGTCGCGATGCGCTCAAGTGCGCGCGAGTAAAAAAATCTCATCAGCTCGAGCGAGGAAGATTCTCCGCGGTTACGACCATACTTTCAGGACATCCGAGTATCACCCCAAGATGGGTTATAGGAAAAATGGGCGTACAAATAGTACACCCCGGTAAGATCAGCTTGAGGGAAAAGTGTGAAAAGAAGGGTATGAAGAACGGAGGGTATTACGGCGGGAGCGCGTTGACGCACAAATACTGAAAAATCCTTTGAAATACGCGATGGTTTCAGAGGAAAGCTGCGGAGTGAGCCAACACGTATAAACATTACTCACGTACGCGCAACTCGGAAAGTGAGAAAAATTGTGTCAGGTCGGATGCGTTTCGCTGATGCTATCCAGCAAACGCTGGGCTTACGTGTCCGCTAGGTGGAAACGCGTTTATGAAACTTTCAAGGGCAAAGGGCAGGGTGGAAGAAGGATACGAAGCGGTTGACGATGTTTGCGAATTTTCACCGAGACGCTCGGGTGAGGACGTCGACTAATGCCGCGGGTATCACACAGAGTAAATCCCGCGGGTTGCCACCGCGCGAGGAGTGAAATGAACACGGGAAATGCGCTCGCAGGGAGTATATACGCTGGAAAACAGGTGAGACGAAAAACGAACTCGTCGGGGTCGAGTGATCCACCCCGTAGCACGGGTACACGTAAATACTCTCATAAATATATACAGAAAGGACCGGAAAGTTTAACGCGAGTAAACTAAAACTTATCGCACTTTTTCTCCTCTTTTTTGTTTTCATATTTCATACATTTCTTTCCGCCGGCTATCCGGCAGAGGGATGCAACCCCGAGAGCGTATATGTACCGTGCTTTCACCCTGTCTCACCCTGGACGTTGCGCGCACACGAGGTTGGGGATGGAAATTTTACGCTCTCCAAGTTCCCAACGAAGTGTTAGCTTCGTTCGAATACACGCACTGCATTGGGGAGGAAAGAAGCCGAGCTCCTCTGCCCCTCGAGAGAATAAAGTATATCCCAGAGAAATATGTGTTTTCGTCCGGCCTACGAGTGTTTTTCTTCGCCCGCGCGTTCGCGCTTCAGCTTTCATCCCCCGTAAAACCAAACCCTCCACCGCCGCGTCTACTGCGAAGTTGCATTCGGACTCGCGGATATGACGACGGATAACACTCGGTCTCCCCGTACCAGCGCGCACTTTTGTTTTATGGAAAACGACGATGTTCGCGATAAAACATGTTTCCACTCGTCCCTCGTACCGTTTGCAACTTTTTTACATGAAAAATTTGTGCGAATAACGAGATTCCCGCGAGAAGAGTTTTCACGTCGCTCGTAACCGCTCTTCTCGGTTGCTCTTTCAAGTGAATCTTTTCGTATTTCGAATAATTGTTGCGTTTTTGTTTTTGGACCTGTTTCTTTTTTTGTGCGCGAAGAAACAGAACGAAAGAGGTCTCTGGCCTGGCTAAAGTCTCCGCAGCACTCGCGTACGAGTTGAAATCTCTCCGTTTATCACGGTGGAGCGAGATGATGTATATACCCGTTCGACGTTCACGGTGATTTAAGCCTCTCGGATCAGTGCCAAATATCCTTAGTTCATATAGAAGAAACGACTTTGGATGAGGGCGCGATGGGTATATGGGCTAAAGTTATTTTGGATGAGAGGACGGAGAGCTCCGGCGAGCGAACGAGAGGAGAATATACCATCGGGGAGTCGTTAGCATCCATTAGAAATCTGGCAGCGTTCTGCACGTCCCTTTCCATCTTGTTCATGTATAATATCCATGTATATATACCCTTGTACATACATATATCTATGTACAAAATGGTACAGAGTATGAAAAGGACATATCGATTATGGAAGGTCATGGATTTCAGGTCCCACGATATTTCATCCATCGATACGGGCTTTCCGTTCTGAATCCAAAGTGGCGGTGGTTCCCGCAGCTCGAACGTAAAAAAAAATGTATATTCAAAGTTTTCCGCAGCATCTATCACACACGATTGCAAAATCGATTCCCCTTCGTCGCCCTTTGACGTCAAAGCTAGCGGAAAAATTTCCAAAGCGCGGTAATACCACGCACTGCGGAAAAAACATTCGCGTATACTTTTCGAATTCGTTTCCGATTTAAATAGCACCGCCAGGGACGTGGAATAATTATCATTCCGTACTCGATTCTGTTGAGATTAAGGTAGTTCTATCGTTTTATCGTTTTCTTAAGATTTTGTTGAAAATTTGAATACGTATTCTTTGATGTCATATATACGTGTGTAATACATTTTGGAAGGTTTTACCACGTGGAAGTTGAGATATTTATTGGTAAAAATCACAATTTTCGGTAGTCTCTCGTAAGAGCGCGTGTTAAAAGTTGCATTTTCATCAATGAATATCTTGGCTTCTACGTGGTGAAGCCTTCTAAAACTTTGCATACATTTTTATGCACCATCAAAGAAGATTTCTTGAGTTTTCCAAAAAAATCTTAAGAAAATTTTTTTCGCAATTTTTGTAATTATAGAGCAAGCACATCTCACCTGGGATGACCGTGAATTTGGAGTATGCTGTTCTTTAGTCGATTGGCAACAACTTTTCTTATTTAACTGAAGCCCGCGAACCATTTTGTATGTGAGAAAAACTGCAAAACAATTTCTCGATTTGAATCTAACGATAGAACTACCTTAAACCTACCATCCGCCCTTGAGATAAATTGAGATAACAATGGCGGTGATGGTAAAAGGCACGGAAGACGAATAATCACGGCGAGATCCTTCAAAATAATGTGTGATCCATGCAACACTGATTAGAAATCAAGGATATATATCTGTCGAAAGAGACCGCGAGGCGAAGAGCTTTGCGAATAACAGCTGAGAGAACGTCTGCATCCCGGACATTAGAATCGCGATAATCATTTCTCTCATCCGCGAATCTATCCGAGCTTGAAAGCATTCCGTCGGACTGAATTCCGCTGGGACCACACACCACCCTCGTAAGAGTACCGCACAATAGGGCGACTCCCGGTACGAACGAGGAGAACGCAAAGGGGAAATGCTTTATCCGATTTTACTGGACTAGCTGCTGCATGGACAAGTGGAAGGCACAATGTGTCTAGCAAGGCGTACTTCGTGTATCAATCCGAACATGCACATACAGCCCGAAACGCGTATACAATAATAATAACCGTCCGTAAGTCCTCCAAATATATGCAACATCCGCGAGTACATACACGCGTCTTCTGCGAGCAGACGAACGCGCAAAATCTCGCTAATCCCATTGGCTCGAGCTGGACCAGCATGGCCGGCTCTCTCTCTCTCTCGCGAAGGAAATACCCAGTTACGGCCCTTTCCTTTCTCCTCGCAGCCCCAAATACACAACCGTCGAGGCTATATTTTAATGCGATTAAGTAGAAATTCGCGTGTATGCTCTTTGCTCGAATCGGGAAGCAGATGCTATTTAGCGCCGTTCTATCCGCTGTAGCCGCGGAGGAAATTTATTATGAATCGAGAGAGGCTGCGAGAGCGCGACGAGCCGAGGTATCGCGCGTCGATAAACGGGATTAGAGATAAACGACGCTTTTTTCAAACGGTAAACTCTGCTCCTCCGTCATCTCGGGGGAAAATTTGAAGAAATTTTGAACGAGCGAGTAACGACGGTATTGCAAACTTTGATCGCACGATGTACGCTCTCCGAGAACTGCCGCTCGGATGATCGAGAGTGGGTCATGAATATGTAACGAGCGAGATGTATGAACATAATTGTACGCGAGAAAAGTACGCGCGCTGCGGTATGAAACGAGATGAAAGACGCGTTTGTGCGTGTTCGTTCGAGTCTCGCGTACGCACCGGTGGAACGTAAGAAGAGAGCCAACACGCTGCCACCCAGAGCGCAGGAGTTTCTCGACGATGATCATATTTTCGGTTTGTATCACTCAAATTTGACCTTGCAAATTTTCCTCTCGTAAAATTCTCAAAAAACATCGAATATTCATGAAAATATCATTCAGGCAGAGCTTTCCAACGCCTGATTAAGACGCGGTTATCGGGAGGGCGAGTCAAATCCGACGAGTGTCGAAATTTTGTTTACTATGATTTGATTTTTGAAAAACGAATGGATAGACGATTTTGCTATTTTTTTTTGGAGACCTGCAGGTATGCCGAGTGTCATGGCTGGTGGGTCGCAGGGTCTGCGGCTGATATCTTATCGTTATGCGATTGGAAACATGCATCGATATTCATGAATAAACTTTGCAGGGCTTACTCTTTATACGCATCGTCTCGTCCTCAGTCGCGAAATTTTCTCGCTAGTGTAAACGTGCCGGAAACATACCTGAAACACAAAAGATGCGATTTTTTTTACAAAAATTACACACGACATTGCATTTTCGTCGAATAAAGCGCAGCAGGAAGAGTCAAGGCGAGCGGATTGGGGATTCAATGGCGGTTCATCGACGAGCCTGTGAAGTTCGTCGACGAGAGTATGTCCGCGACGATTAAAGCTTTTGAATCGCACCAGGTTCGGTGTTTTCGCGATTTTTCGCAGTTCGCTCGGGAGTGAAAAAGTTCGACAACGCGACGTTGCAGCGGCGAAAGGACAAAATGTACAACGTACGCGGGAATGGAAGCATCCGAAATTTGTTTGTATTGTATCATATTGCATGTCGTACATGCGTGTATACAGTTGTACGATGTTGTGTATTGTGCGAATTCGCATCGACATTTTGTGGCGCGTGAAGAACGTACGTGACGCACGCACACGCCTGGCGCTGCGAGGAGGGTGAAGGTAAAGGACAAGGACGAGGAAAAAGGGGTTGGGGAAGGGGATGAGAGGGTTAAAACGACACGAGAGATGCTGAACATTGTACATATTTCGTACAGGGATAGGAAACGTGAGAGAGACAGCTCGCCAAAATCCGGCAGAAGAGCCAGGAAATTGCAAATTGCCGACGGGGGTACACACACACACGTGGCTGGTGAAAAAAGAAATATACACATACAGACTCCGCTCTCGCGTTCATCAGGGCCCCACTGTGGGTCCTCGTTCGCTTAACATTCTACATTTTGATCGAGACCGGGACAAATAGGAAGAAAGAGAGGGATGGAGAAAGACACCGGACGCAACCGCAAACTGCAAATTGAGCATAGCCGGAAGTATGGTGGAACGTGTATGTTCTCGAGAGACTGGAGAAGAATATATATGTCCACTGTGAAAATTCGAGAGTCTATCAGTTTGATGGGTGAGCCGTTGTACTCGCGCGATTATCGTCGTTTCATCGAGCAACGTCGGGGCGCCCGGAAAGCGCCCGGAAAGTCGAATACCATGTAAGAGAGGAAAAACTACGAGCTCGGCGTAAGAACAACGGTTTTTCTAATATTTTCCACGCTTTAAACCCCGGATTATCGTTTCTCTCGTGGCTGCCCGCTGTGCGAAAGAGAATTTGAGATTCTCCAGTGACGAGATGAAACATACACGCATGATACACACCGCTGCGGTCCCTCGGAGGCAACGAGAAAGAGATAATGAGGGAAGCCGACGCGAATTTACGCGAATAAAACGATGAACGGGATGAAAGCTGGGGAAATGGGGAACAGGCGACACGCCGCGAGGGCTCTTTGATTAAAAAAAACAACTACCGTTATAAATGTAACTTATAACACCGCATATGCAGGGTCCGCGATATCCGTTCTCGTCTCTCTAAAAAACTTGGTCGACGCGAGAAAAATCTTTACGCGTCCATCGTCGTTTCTCTCATTTTTTCTTTCCTCGTCGGGGAAGAAAAACGTAACGTCGAATGATGAGAAATCAGGGTGGAAACAGGGGTGTTTGAAACAAAAATAATTGGTTACTCCATCCGCAGCCTAAATCCGGTAATTTCGAATATCCACTTTTTGTCATTGCTTTCCAACGGTGGACGCGAGATCCGTTGAACTTGCGGATTCGTTTAAAATCCTGCAGCAGCGATTCGAGAATTGAAAATTTCTCGTTTTCTCGCGATTTATACCGGCATCCGGTTTTTCATTGCCCCGAACAGCAGCAGCTTGGTACACCGACAAGCCAATTTGCATTCGATGATCTATTCATAGGGTTTGTGGGTCAGTCGTTATTCGGCCAATCTCGTACCGAAGGAAATAACCCAGCAGAGAGGATATACGCCACTGCGGAGACTGTGAGCATTCAGCGAGAGGTCTCGAGTAATGTTTCGCCGAAATTGCACGTACATCGTATTTATTTTGCAGCGAGAAAAACGAGCCCAAGATAAAGTAGATTCAGACTTTTGATTGTATAATTAACGCGACCGTTTATTATTCGCTGCTGCGCGGCAATCGATACAGTCGGCTCTGGACCAAAACTCATACAGGTTTTTCCAACGCGGAAGCTAGTCAGCCGTTGGATCGGCCAAGTTGGTACTGCGCTTCGACCAAAATGCCATACACGCTCTTCTCTCTCTCTCTCTCTCTCTCTCTGCGAGCCATTACGGAGTTTTAATTAACGCAGCTGCATAGCATGCACTCCAAGGCTGCATGTGATCACCCGCACTCCGCCCTTTCGCAGCTCGTACCTATTAACCGTTACCGTAACAGTTCACCGCTCTCTCGCGCTATAATACATACTTCAAGGGGTTACGTGGATAAGGGATATATAGGTAGACTCGGAGGGTGAAGTACCGAAGCAAGGGAATTAATCCATCCTTCTCTCTCGCTCTCTCTCTCTCTCTCTCTCTCTGATTCTCGTGCTTTCCGCTTGCGCCGAGTCTCGGTGACTCCCGAATCGCTCGGTATTACCGAGGGCTGAGCGCGGATTTTCCATTCTCGAAAATTATCTACGGAAATTGGCCCCCACCTAATTTCTATCCCGCCCTGACTCGATCATTGACGAAGAAACGAATTAAATTTCGTACGGATTGGAGAAAGGAAAAATTCGCGTCGCTCTCATTTTTTTATACTTCCCCAAAGTGCGGGTACTTGGATACTGTATCGAACCCCTTAAAATTTCGTTCTTGTCGAAGTTGCGGCTTGCGAGGAATGAAAATAAGTTTCACCTGTGTTTTTTTTCGATTTTGAAAGGACGCCGGTTCCTCGGACAGTTGCTAAAATTTGCTGCACCGTTGTTCAAACATACTTTTTGCGTATCGAGGGATCGATGACAGCGAACCCGCTTAATTCGATGTTTGCACGTTCGCTCGTACAAATTGCGTCGGTATTCGCATTGATTTCGATTTAATGCATGATAAAATTCTCGTCTCTCTCGCAAAACTCGTGCTGCTCTTCCCTACTTGTTTGTTTCAACCTGTTTTGCCGCTTTGAATCGAGAAACGCATTGTCCCGAATGCACCGACGATCGTCAAAGCTTGAATCAATAACGCACAATTGTTGTACCGTCATTTTTTAAATCCCACACTGTGCGAGGTAAAATAATGGTCCGAGGGTGATACAAACGCCCGTTAAAGTCCTCGTAAATGAACAACGAAAAATGTCGAAAAACTTTTTATGAAAAATATGAAAAATATGAACGTTACAGAGCCAACGACTTGTGCTGCTGCGGAAAGAAGACAAATTTTTCCCAATGCGATATCATTGTTCGGAAAATGGAAAATGAGACGAGATTCGACGATCGTTGATATATTTAATCCCTAATTACACAAACATCGATACACTTTGACGTTACTTTTACAGCGATCCCAATTATCGCTCTGCTCTCCGCTCAAACGACCCTCGTTTCGTCCCGGTTTTCCCCCCGTTTCGCTTTACCAGTAGGAAATATATATCGCGCGAGATAATTTATAATACCAGCGTGCGAGAGAGAGCCTGCAGCCGTTACGGATGCTGGTACATCCGTCGCGTGCCCCGTGAACTGCAGTAACGACCGTAAACTGCGACGCAAAAAAAAATCACAGATAAAAAGGATTACACCGAGTAATTATCGATATTTTTAATTGGCTCGCGATAACAGTCGCACGAACGTTTTGTCATCCGCGAAGGCTCGCGATTGTCTTCCATTCGTCACAACTGTATTACTTTCATCAAAGAAAAAAAAAAAAACATTCATGTTTTTTACAACGAATCAAACGCGACAAACCTCGACCCATCGGCTGCTGGATCCAGCACGCCGACTTATCGCGACGGCGAAGAAAAAAAAACCTCGACTTTTTGCGCGTCACGCACGACGCAAACGCGGTGTTTTATGCACAATGGCTGATTGTGGCCTTCGCTCGTTGTGCGAAATCGAATCTCCCGCGAGATATTTGTAAGAGGGACGCGGACAAACGGTGAAGCAGGAGAAAAAAAATAGATTTTCTTCCATGGAAGAGCTGTAAAACGTGTTCAATCAGCGGAGGAGAGAGATGGAGGGAAAACGCGGAGGGGAGAAAAAAAATGACAAGAAAAAAATGTCAAGCGAGGTAAATGTGAGAGATCGTACATAACACGTGGACGTTGCACATGGCGATAAAGGAACCACGGGGGTCCGACCATTTAGTCCCGTCGAAACGTTAGGAACCCGGTGAATTGTTCCCATAATCGTTGGATACGCCCCATGATGCACCGAACAAGGCGATGTTTAATAAAATCCTATACAGTACTGTAGTGTCGGATTTTACTGCCATGTATAAATGTAGCAGTTCTGCTTTCGCGAAACTCCTCTGCGGCGTTTGTTTTGTTTTGTTTTATTTTGTTTTGCGTTTTGCTGTGCGTGAGGTTGTGCCTTTGTCGAGCGAGCGAGGTGTGGGCAGGCTGAGAGGGGAGAGGGGATTTTCGTCGCGAAGTACGACGCGTGAACTTGAGAGAAGGAAGATTAGTAGCCGTTAGCGCCACACGCAATAAACATCGCTTCGGGGTGTCTTTTTCTATATTTCAATAAATCTACGTTTTTACCAATGTACGCCGTGTTAATCGCTTCCTTTTTCCCTTCATCAAATATCCCATTCTACAGTATTACTGCGTCGTATTCTCGTATTTTATAATACCTTCCTTTAACCCTTAACCCCGACTCATATTTTCGGCACCTTTTATCCCGACTCATGGGTCGTTTTCGTCTTTGCGTTATTTGGATCAGTAAAAACGCCTTAAAAAATCTAAAAAAAATTCATGGAGCTTCTTTCGACCTTTAACTTGAAGCCCCAATAGAAATATTTTGAAAAAAAAAAAATTGTTATACTTCTGTTATTTAAAATCTGGAGGTACCTCACGAAAAATCATTTGTTTACTTAAAACTACAGCTTGGAGCCATCTTTATCTTTGAATAATTTGAAAAAAATCTCAGCGATCAACGAAAAAATGCACGATTCGAGGCATTCGTCTTTCTCCACGGAAATCATTGTCTTCAGCATGACAAACAATCGTCATCATAACTAATTATCCATTCGGAAGATGCTGCGGTACAAAATCGTGCGTTAGATTTTTTAACCATCCTTTACCATGTGTAAGTAAAAATGTCTCAAATGTCACGCAATTTCTCCTCTCTCAAGCTCTTCTCTGCTCGATCGCGAGACTCTGCGTTCCTTTTTTTTCTTCGCAAAGTATACATCTTTGATAAAGATGTAAGAAAGAAAAATCAGAGAGCGACAGAGTGGCGCGGAGCAACGAAAATCCTTCCACAAGTCGGCGCTACGTGCGTCTCGAAAAATCTTCTTTTGTCCCGCTCGGGAAAGTCTGGCGAACGTCAAAAGTCGCGATGACGACCCACGGCGTCGAGAGTTCCGGTGGAAATCGTATTCAGAGAGGAGAATTCAATGCGCAAGGTGCAACGCCGAGACGTCGGAGGGAAAAGAAAAAACACGAAGATTTCAAGGAGAGAATGAACTCTCTCGATCTTTCGCCTGCTGTTCTTTCGCTCTTTCCGTTTGCTATATGCCCATGGCTTTTCGTACACCCGTTTCTCTGATATTGCTATATATTTACCGCTGTTTGTACGATTTCTTCACACGGGAGAAAATATCGCTCGCGGTACGTACACAACGCCGATGCGGGGGATGCTTTTCGCATCGAAAATATCATGCGAGTCGAGTTTGCATTCAAACGAGAGGAATAAAATGCGATTCCTCCGGTGGAATGAGAGTACGCTCGGAGCTCGGACGAGACGAGGATTTTACGTTTTACGCGCGAAAAAAAAAATTATTTCGCGCCGTCGTGAAAAAATATACGATGACGAGTTCGAGCATCCCCGATAAAAAGGAAAAAATGTTTTTTTTCACGGTACACATCGGCAACGCGAAGACAAAATGCAGCACGGAAGACTTTGCACATTGACGCGGAAATGTGATAACAGCGGAATGAATACTTTTGAAATTTTGATAGTCGAAAACCAAAAAAAAAATATTTTTATCGTCGGTAGAAACGGGTCAGTGAAGATAAGACGCGAGTGAGATTACGTTCCAAGTGGTAATCGTGCTTCTGCATCTCCGAAAGAAAAAAAAACAAAGAAAAACGATGATAAACGCCAAAATAATCGTTTCTGCGGGATATACGAGATATTTTTTTGATCAACGGTACGCGTTAAAAGCTCTCGCTCCGTCTCTTTTCGAGTAATTGGATCTGGATTGGTAAAAAGTAATGAAAAAGAATGGTATTCATTGAAAAAAAAAAGGTGAAAAAATACGAAATCAATCGTCGCTCAGCACGCAACAAGTTCCACGCAGTTTTTCTTCGCAAATTTCTCACGTCTCCCGTGTGTTTTGCAAGAGCATATACACATCAGGAGAGGGTAAAAATGAAGCTCCCTCGTTCTCTCGATTCACCCCTCACTCCTCTTTATTTCACCTCAACCCTGTGACTGGCGAAGCATGACACCTGGGCTCTCCGCGAGCTCTCGCTACATATTTTCGGGTCTGTTTGAATTATTTTATTTACCAGGCGGGGCGAACGCTCGTTCTGCCGGAGCCAACACCCCGGATGTTTGTTGGATCGTTTCGAGTCTATTTTTGTCTCTTTTTTTTCGGCAAAAAGCACACAGAACCTTCTATATAAACGCGTAAGTGATATAATATGCGCATGAACCTTTTCATGCCGATCCTTTATTAATTAACAGAGTACACGTTGATGCGTAAGTTTGCGCGTGTTTCCCTCGTTTCCATCCGCCAGACATCAATGGAGAAACACACGATGAGCGAGTGAAGAGAGCCGCGAAAGGTCTCGAGGCGTGGAAAAGGGCGTACGGAAAAACATATGTGCAAATGTCAAAATGGACATGGAAATTATTCTAAAATCGCTGATAATAATTCGCGTTCGTTTGTGATATTGGATTTTGATTGCTCGACACGTTCGTTTCGCAACGTGTAATTTCCGACTCGCATGTGTATATTTGGCGATGGTTAATATTTTTTTAGTACAGTCATTCAGGGATCTCGGCAACGATAATGGAAGGGCTGTTGGGGGAGACCTGTGAGTCACGTGACTGCTGTGGTGCGCGCATGGAGCTAGCGTGCAAAGTCCCAAAGAGAGACCAACCCCTTACGGGGTGACACACGCGCCAGGCAACGGCTCGTGGGGCCAATCGAGCTCACATGACCAAAGTAGTCGTACGAGGCACGCACGAAAGTCCTGCAAACTCACGGCCCACTGAGCACACGATTATTCACTTTGCGCAAAAGTTATTCCGTGAGAGAGAATAATGGAAAATATAAAGGGGTGGAAACGACAGAAAACAACGTTTTAAGGGAAGGTGAACCATCAAACGGTAAAAAAAGCTCACTTAAAGTACGAGTCTAAATATGTACGCCGTTCAACGAGAGATGACATACGTCAGGGGGTTGAAAACGTGAGGGGAAGTTTGCGTCAGTCTCGTTCTCGTGAACTTTTAACTTTTCGCTTAATTCGAGAAACGAAACATATTTACGGGTTGTGCACACATTTATTTACTCAAATGATCAAGCCGTCTTCGTCCATGATTATCCTCGAATAAATCGACCGTATTTTTCATCGGATTAATTGCATTATTCACGGCAATTAGCAGCGCGTACCGCTGATGGACGCGGCTGATTGAAAAAGAAGAAAATCCATCCACTTCCGGAAAGCACCGGAATTCCCAGTGCGTAGAAACATCGAAACCGACGCAGAGGCAATTTCATTACGCGTTAATGACGAATTGCTCTCCTCTCGCCGTAGAATCAATTCCCTCGAATCAGCCCTCTTTTTCAGCTCGTACGTTTGCGATTTTTTCCCAGCCGCAGGCGGTAAAGGCAAATTTCAAATCATCGATCTAACTTGATTCTTTCGACAAATAGCGAAATTAAACGTTTAATAAGCCGACAATGAGCTCGACGATGGTAAATTCGAGTTTCGATACCGAGTTGAGTTTGAGTTAGCCGACTGTACGCACGTACGCGTGCGTACACGTTCGTTCGATAGACGGAACTCGCTGAGACGAGTATAATCGCTGATGGTGCCTGAACCGTGGAAATGAAAATGTTTGCCGACTGTTCAACCGGCTATACGAGTCTGTGTCACGGTTTCCCGGTGCTGTCCGTCCCTCTATCGCTCACTCTCTATCTCGCTCAATTCCCAACACGATTTATATCCATGCGGAGAAAGACAGACACGGATCAACAGAGAATGTCTCTATCCATTTCCATTTGAGTACCAAACGTTGGATACACAAGGGCGGGGGATGCACAAACATAGCACACAGAATCCTCGTCCATGGGATTCTGCCGGGAAAACAGAAAACTACCGCACCCCTTTGCCCGTCCTATCACACATATGCAAACATTGTATCGCAAACTAGCAACGCTACTATCGAGAAACACGCATAAAGTGCATTTCACGTCGAACGCGGGGTTTTCCATCCGCGTCCACTTGCGTATATTTCGCAAAGTGCGGACGGATCGGGGAAGAAATCCCACAATTTTCTTCCTTCATCCTAATCGTAGATCTTTGAGCGGAGACGTTGGTTTCATTATTCCTGTTGTGCTTTTCAACAAAACTCGTTGAAACAACGTCGGAGAGTATATACGATTAAAAATGATTTTTTTTATTTATAAAAATAATTCAAAATAACGAAATACATGATCATCCGCGTCTTTTCCCTTTTTCTTTTATAATTTGTTTACAACTTTTGTACGTCGAAATGGTCCATTCGAGTACCGATAAACATCTCGTTACCGAGGATGGATGCAACGCTGCGTATGCACAAGGGTGAATTTGACCCTCGGATGGGAATTGAGAGTACGCGTACTCGCGCACGGGCATATGTCACCGAAACCGGGGGTGCGAAACGGCAAAATCACAAGCGTCGTTGGATAATATTGTACAGTGCGGTAGTTCGCAGATTGACGTCTCGGGCAGGCCCTCTGTCTGTAAATCAGAGGGTCCTCGCCGACGAGGAAACGCGAGAGCGTCGAACGAAGGAGCAGCAGCAGCAGCCATACATGCATCAGGGACGAATGAAAGAGATGCTGGGGAATCCGATAACGCGAGAGGAGCAATACGTTGGTTAATCGTGAATATGCAAACTAGACTCGCTGCTCCTGTACTCTCGGACTTGATGCAGAGCTACACGGATGGAACAGAGAAAGATGAGGGTATACGAGTCGGAGATACCGAGAGTTAATCTCGCTCTGCATTGCACAAGCTCCATCTAGCTCCTCGTGCAAAACGCGCTCTGCTGGCAAAGCTTCACCAGCGAGCGGAAAGGGAGAATTCGATGGATATCGTGTCTACCTGCTTGAGTGCTGTGCACAGTACCAGGGAGGCTGAGTCGTTGATCGGGGATAAGACACTTCTCGCCGTTGCTCCTGTGGCAATCCCTCGTTCGGACGAAAAAAATATCGGATTTCTCTTTATTCCTTCGAGACAGGAAGAATATACGATAAAAAACGGAGAGAAGCCTTTGATTTTGTCTCCTCCCTTTTTTTTTCTCCGTAGACATGTACAGCTGATTGTGAAAATTCACGGAGCGATGTAAAATGAGAATTCGTAGCGAAATCGAGGGGGAAATGATACGGAATTGCGCGATTATGCAGCAAGATTATCAACGACTATCGTGATGAAACATTTATGGATATATATGCGTGTGTAGCTCGTAGGATTATTAGGTCAGAGTTTGCACGGTAGACAAGAGCCAGAGCCGCAGCAGCATTGAGGGAGAAACTGACTCTCGTTTCGCGTATCGAAGCAAACGTCATTACGGATGAGCCACGCAGAGGAGTGTTTCACGGGAGAGTGTCTGTTCCGGTTGGACACAGGAGGGATGAGAAAAGGATAAACGACTCTCTCGCTCTCTGCTGTGCATACACACGGAGCCTGCATGCTGCGCACCGTGTAACCGAGGGTAGTATTCACCAGAAATCGGATCCATATTGTCGAGTGGCAGACGGATCGGTGAATCATTAATATGCAAACTAGGTTTAGGATCGAATTTACCATCTCTATCCAACGCTCGTTCATCTCCATCTGTACTCTCTGATGAAAACCTATTCGTCTCTGCGTTCGCCTAGCTATACACGCTGTTTTACAGTAACTACTTCATGTACTACACTCGCACAAATTGGGGATTCATGGATATATTTCGCCATTTTCTACCCGCGAGCGCAATTACCATCGTCCTTGCGAGGATATTTCGCGAACGTTCGCGAGCCTCCGAATCTAGCCGATTTTTTAATACACTCCATGCGGTACGATGAAAATTCAAGAACGATCCATCACGTCGAGGGCGGAAGGGATATTTCGGGCGAACGGTAACGAAGCTCGAGCGAGAGAGCAGCGGGAGAAACAAGTGCGGTGTGCGATGTTTTTTTTTCCAACGACCCTTAAACTTTACAGGCGATTCTTCGTGTTTTCGCAGTGCGTTTCCTTCTTCCGTGCGCTGAAACAACGTCACGATCGCCGAGCTCCTTATTTTCGTGTCTCGCCCGTGTATTTCCGTACTTTTTACAGCCCGTATGCGACCTCGATAATTTTCATGGAGGAGAAAAACGAGGAGAAGCGCGACGAGAAGGAAGGAGGATCGACGAGCGCATGCCAGAGGCGAGAGCACACGGCGCATACCTCCCGAAATATTTTATATTTGAAATGCGTCCCTAGGGGGGAGGAAGACGTGGATAAAGGGAGCAAGAGCGATTGACGACGACGATGACGACGATGAGCGGGCACATCATGCACGCCGGAAACGCCGAGGCATGCTGGCCAGCCGAGAACCGCGTTTGCGGAATACTAATGCCACTCTATCCCTCTCGAGCTATATTCTAGCGGAGCTCTCCGGAGCTCCTTTGCGTGTGGATACAATTCTGCATGTATGTGCACATTCGCGCAGGGTGTAGATGTGTGTGTGTGTGAGTATGCATATAAACGTATAAAGGACAGCTAGTACACCAGGGTACGTTCTTGTCTCGAAGGGGCTGTTTCTCGTCGCGGCCAGCAGCGCCATGTTGCGCCGCTGATCGCGTGGAATCCCGGAAAACCCGAGTGTACCGATGCGTCTTCTCCGACCACTTTTTTTTTTCTTCTCATTCTCATCGAGCGAAATTTCCATTTTTATAAAGAGTCGGAGTATACGCCCACACCGATATTACGAGGAACGCGATGGAATCCGGTTTTGCATCTCTCTCTCTCTCTCTCTCTCTCTCTCTCTCTCTCTGCCATTGGCTCGGCCCTCGCGGGCTCTTTAGGCGTTGTAGAATTGATCGGTATCGAGGAAAAAAATAAAATCATCCCCTTTTTCATGGCAGCATTGTGGATGAAAAGAGATGATGTATTTCAACCACTTTGCGAGCTTCGGACGAACCATGAGGTTTTCAGCGGTCAACGCACACGATCAATCGTGATGAAGGATTTTTGGAGCATGTATCTGTATTTATGTATTTGTATGTACGCGGAGGAGGTCGCGGGAGATACAGCTCGCGATTTATCACCGGGAGTGAAGCGTGTGTTTGAGAAAAATGGGTGAAACGCCGCGCAAAGTATCCAAGTACAGGCGACCTGGACAAGATCCAACCCGGAAATGGACGATGTTTCGAGCGACACGCGTCACGAAATCCCGCGCAGATCGGCGAATTCGCAAAGTCTGGGCTTCGCTCTCTCTCTTTCTCCGAGGGTGTCTCTCGTGCCCTCGTTTATCCTCTTCATCGTCGTACTCTCTTCGTGGGACGTTCAAGGCCATCCCTTTCTGCCAAGAGATTCTTGTACTCCGCACCCGCCGAACCCTCGTCCCGACGGTGTACAAACCGTTGAAACACGGAGCGACGGATCACAGAGCGATATCCAGCGGGAAAACCAGAAAAAATGGCCGCGGAAAAAAAAACGCGCGAACCACGAGGCAGCGAGCGGAATATGTGAACGCCGAATGGCGGTAAAAGGTTTGCGAGGACCACGAAAAACGGAGGGAAAAGGAATGGCCAAGGAGGGATGAAGCGAGCTGTGCCACGGAAGACTTCGAAGCTTGTACAAACCGCACGTATTCAAGATATTATATAGGTCCAAGTAACGTAGTTACAAATCAAAGGACAAAGAAAGCTATCAAGAAAACTCGCGAGCTTTTCGTTTTCGCGCTCATAAGGCCAAGCTGCGGCCAGGAGAAATCTGCGGTTGGCTTGTGCGCACGTACATCCGGGAAATATAAAGAACCCGAGAATTTTCCGGAGCACGCTGAGAGTCCCGCACCATCGTCGGTTAGGACGAAAGAGAAAAAAAACGGGAGAAAACGACCGCGAGAAAACGTACGAGGCTAAGAAGGAAAATAAAACGGTGAAACCGGGGCCAGGAAGAATGCCCGAGTGTCGGAATGAAGAGAGGGAAGAAACGAGATCCGAAGGAACGTTGCGAAAGTTACGAGAGCCTTTGGCCGCGAGCCAAAAGATCGTCCTGGCGCATCAGAGCGAATCGCGACGAGGAGACGCTCCGGATCGAGATCCGGAGATGCGAGAGGGACTCGCGGCGAAAGGTAGCCGATGGGTGCGCTAGTGGAATATCGAGGATGAGGCTGAGGATGAAAGTACCGTGGTGGGTGTGCGCACAGCAGCCGCCGGGGTGAAAATCATTCGAGATATGAATTTACGGTCGGCACACGCCGAGGTTATAACACGTTCGCCCGTTCGGCGTGCAATTCAAGAAAAAGAAGGGGCAAATACACGGAGGGTCTGCGGTCGATTGCCCTACCCTTGCTGCAGGGTATCGTTCAAAGTATATACTTGTCGCGATAAGACGAGTCGCGCTCTGACTTAATAAACTTGGGGAAGCCGAGTGAACGCTCTATATCACGACCGCATCGATACGACTTTGCTCGAATTTCCCCCAAGAATTCCACTATTCCGCTATCTCTAACGAAGCTTTACGCCGTGTACTCCCCGGCTAACCGCACCCACGATTATCGAATTCCAGGAGTCAGTTTTCCACGTACGACTACATCGACATCGCGACAACCGGTCCAATCGCTTCTCCATATTCCCGATTGTGCGAATCTCTTTTTCTACCGGAGAAACATCGATAAACCCGCGAGCGCCATCGACATTGAAACGTTATCAATTTATCGCAGAGATTGGATGGGAAAAATGCGTGAAAATCGCTCAAACATGTTTCCGGTTATACGTTCTTGAACAAATTTTCATCGTGCCGGATCGGCTTGCATCGAAGGGACCTGAAGAAACAGGAGGAGAGAGAGCAGGGTTGGCCCTGGCCAAACATGACTCTGGAGTCCCGTTCGACAGTCGGGAAAATCCTCGTCACGTATTAAAAACCGAGACGGTTCAAAGTTTCTTTTTTTTCTTTTGATCTTGCGTCTACGGTTTCCGAAATTTCGATGGATGAAAGAGGAATAAGCGACCGCAGCGAGGTAAGAAAGAGCGGAGGCTGCGGTGGCGGGCGCGCTGGTCTTTGCCTCCTCTCTGTGAACGTGAAAACTTTGTGTACCCTCGTCATGCACCCCATGAAGTATGCATGGATCGCGCTCCGAGGTTGGCAACGAGTATTGCTCAACGACTTGGTCCGCGGCCTGGCTCGAAGCCACTATTGCGACGACGACGAGCTACCACGTATACATCCATCGCCGGGTGAACCTTCCCTCTCCCGTCTCCCTCGCAAACTGATCAAACTTTTCTCGATATGCCGAGATTCGAGATTAGTTATTTATATACGTAGTTTGCAGGTTTTGCCTGAAAATGGAGTTTCTCGACGAGGGAGGGGGGCTCATTCACTTTTTACCGTTTTTCTTTTCACGTTCCATACCCTGTGTACGCCTCTCGTTAATTCCGGTATCACTTGTTTCGTTCTAAGGGGTCGCAACACACACACACACACACGCAAGATAGCGAGGAACGCGTACGATGAAGAAAAGAAGAAGAGATAACGAGGCAAGAATATAGTGGATAAAAAAAAAGGAGTCACAGAGAAGAGTGCCACATTGAGAGGGACACACAGAAGGAGCAAAGTGAAAGGCGTATAAAAGACGGGGGTGGGTGCATATTGTTTTTCACGCTATTTTGTTATGCACGCTGAGCGTTGCTCGATGCACAAGGGTTGATGCAAGGGAGGAGAGAGAGCGAGAGAGGGGTAAGCTGCACCCGGTCGACTCGCCAACCTACATTCAGCACAATGACGCCGCCTGATACGTGCAATTGGAAAAAACACGCGGTCGGTACGCTCCGCGAACAATGCTTCGCAAAAACAAAACGGCGTGTGTGTGTCCCCGGACGCTGCGGTACGGTACAAAACAGCATATACATACCGATATACACCCATCGTGCCGCAAATGCACGTCGTACTCGTTGCTAAACTCGCATAGCACGGAGATTATGCATCGCAGTTCGGAACACTCGGATAGGGCGCGGAAAAAAAGCATCAGCACGCGCGGTTTCACATGCAATTGCACAGTTTCGTAATTTGCATCGATTTGTCGGGAAACACGACACGCCGGATGATCGAGCGAGAAAGAAATTCTGTTCGTGCACTTTCCGAATTAACATGATATTTTTTTTTTGACTCGCTTGATATTTCGTCTCTTTATTATCGCGGTTGTAGGGGAAATCAAGGGGACGACGGAGCGGGGATCGCTCGCGTCGGGAATCCGTCGGCCGTCGATTAGCGAATGCTGAATCGAGTGACGTGTAACTCGAAAACGCACTATACGCATCCCGAATTTATAACCAGACAAGGCGGGGCATGGGAGATTGGAATTTTTGAATGATTCATGATGTCGGTTTTGGCATGCGAGGGCCAATGGTATATACACGTGCCGGGGATGAAATACGTCGTATATACGCCGGTATAAACGTATATCGGCGTCATCTATAGACATTTCGCTCCGTTGGGGATTCGCGGATTAAACCAATTAGACAATTTAACCCAAGTATTCCTGATGGATGTGAACCCCACGTCGAGCAATTAACGAAAAACTCTGGCCCGCTCATCTTCATAGGCTGCTTCTCCCCGTGAAGCTCTTCGAAAGAACAGGAATTTTCGTGGAAGCTCGAGGGTCACGAGGAAAGAATACACCCCGGATCGTTCACTCACTCGAACTCATTTTCACCCTCCGCCCAAAGCCACCCTCCCCCTATTTCGTTATTTTGCGCGCCGCATTCTCGCATTCCTCCATACTCTATCTCGTACAGCCTGGTCTCTCCTCATCCGCGATGCTCCTTCGAGAGCACTCACCTGAATATCGAAAACAATTTCAATTTGAAAAGTTTAAATACCTTCGAACGATCGTGCTCCGAGATATTCACGAGAGAGAGAGAGAGGGAGTGCGGGAGGAAAGAGGAGGCAAGCGGACTCGGTTGGTTGACGCTGAGGAGGAAGACCGCAAACCGGATGTGCTGTAACTGATGGGAACGAGGGTGAAGATAGCGACAGCATTGAGGCTGAAGGGGTTATGGAGGAAGAGCCGGATGACAGAGGGGTGAGTTCGGAAGTGAAGAGGGCTCCAACTTTCGAGAAAGGTATTTCGAATTTCCCTCTAATTTGAAATATAAGAGGGAATATAGCTTCTACTTTTGTGGCCAACTCGACCGCCGCTCTATCGAAACTCGCGCGGGCTCCTCAAAGGTCGATCCGACTCGTGTACCAGCGCCCCCGAGCTCCCTCGAATCTCGGTCTCCGACTAACAATTTTTCCCTCGTAATCGCGCATGGAAACGTCTCACCAGACTTCCCTATCGCGCGACACCGCAACCCCGACATCGGGTCTTATTTATCAAAACGCGAACAATAGCGACGTAATTTTTCCCGTTTGCGGCAGTGGTGAATATAAAATAGCTATAGCGCAAAAAAAAAAAGAAAAAAATTCAACCGGGTCTGCCATGAATAAGCGGAGTCAACGAGTGTTTGGGATTTCAATTAACGGGATCTTCTCCGACAGTTACGCCGCTGGGATTTACGAGCATTGTCTATAAACGATCGGGGCTTTTGTCGCTCGAGCAAGGAAAAAAAGAAGGGAAAAAATCGTGAACGGTGCGTATTTACGGTCTCTCCCTCCGGTTGAAAACGAGTGGAAGCGTGTGAAAATTTTCTTCGCGTTATAATAATAATACAGAAAAGAAGTACACGGGGGTGAATTGTAACGAGAAACGATTCGCGAAAGACAGACGCGAGGGGGTAAATAAAAACGAAACGAAAAACGGTTGGTTCGATCGAGGCTGAAAAAAAAGATGATTACGTTCGATACGTGCTGTGCTCGATAATATACCATCGACGTTTACGTTTAATTAACTCGAAGGAACCTGCGACGTTTCTCGCGTTTTTTTCCCTCTTTCTGTATCACACCGCGTTCTCCGCTCCGGCTGGTCCCCCGTCTGACTCTTCCTCCTAGTCACACTGAAAATAATTGCCGCGCGTAATTACCCAACTCGTCGGCTCTCTCTTCCTCCCCATGGCGCGTTCTTTTCCGCGCTCAAACACTCCACTGGGATTTCTGGCGTTTTCCATGCTTTCAACTTGATTCACCGCGCTTCCCACGAGATGGCGCTTTACGATGGAAAAAAGAAAATTGTCCTCCATCAGAGTCTGACGAGCAAGCACTATCCCAATCGACCACTCTCATTTGTAATTTATAGCCCGAGGGGTAATATAATCCAATTCCCTCATCTCGATGTCAGGATGATTTGCGGTGTAGCTTGTCTGCTTGTGGATGAAATTTGTATTGAAATCTACCGCAATGTCGCGCGCGACTTTCGGGGTTGTATCGGGAGCCAAAAAAAAACACGGAAATTCTCGGGGCAGTTGTATTTCATCTCGTCGGGATTCATAATCCGACGTCTTGTGATTCGAGAAACGACGAATTTGATGAAAAGACATACATTGCCGCGATAAACTGCGAGCATCTTCTCGTTTCTCGCGATTCGTTGGCAAGATCGAAGGAAGAGAGAAAAAAAAAGTATACGAGAAAAATTAACACTCGGCGAAAAAGTTTCTCGTTTCGTCTCGCGTTTGCGAATTCGCAGAGTCTTTTTGCAGCTCCTCTATTCCGTGGTGGAGTGTGCAAACGAATCGTTAGGGTTGGTTAGAGCTCGGAAGGGAGGAATGAAGTGGCGGTGCGGATGCAAAGGGGTTGCTGGGAGAGTATGAGACGTTTGATCGACTCGAGAGAGAGTCTATACGCGGCCGCGCAATCCGCAATTGAATGGGCGATGCGGGAAAAGAGAGGACGGTGGATTGTATAGTCGCGAAGGTGGAGCGAGTTCCGGAGATGGATAAAAACGACGATGTAGAAGGAAGAGAGAAGAAACGAGAGAGAGAGAGAGAGAGAGAAGAGCTTCGAGGTTTTTTTTTTCGTTCGCTGGATGGTATCAAACCAGAGCCATTCCCGCACTTCGACACGATCCGGGACTCCGTTACCGAGGGTAATGAAATTCTTCCGCTCCGCCACCTTCACGAGTTTTTCCACGCTCCTTTCTCTATTTTATATACCGTACATTTCTTTCGGGCCTCTTCTCAACCACGAGACTCCGTATCGAGTCACAAACGAGCTCCATCTCGTTCCACCGAATTCTCACGGAAGCTCTCCAACCCCCGTGATAAGGAAGACCAACGGGGGAAGGAGGCTCTCGTCAAATTTTCCCTTCTATCAATTCCGCGCTCTGCGAGCATGTATACGAAGATGCCTCCTCGATTGCGTTCAACCATATCGGAGAAAATGATGCCTCGAGAGTAAAACATAACCGCGAGATTGAGCGGAGAGAAAAAAAAACACTCGTTAGCCAGAAGAATGATTCGCTCGTTTCAAACGTCCACCGCAATTTCCAATCGAATCGTGCAATTTATCGTCAGATTATATCATCCACGGATAATTACTTTTTGAGATCCGATTCATTGTTATAAAACGAACAAAAAAATGGGATAAAGAAACTGGGTATTCAGCGAAACCAAAAAATTCAATCAAACGTACCATTAATATTTCGATCCCAATTGAATGACGAAGTTTTTTTGTCGGGGGTTGGGGATAATCGATCTGTCACGCTGACCTGAGCAGACAGTTTATTCCTGACGTATATCAGAGACATATACGTTCCTCTCGTCATCAAGCCCTCCAATGCGGGGGTCCGCAGACCACGAGATAAATCGATTTTCAGTGCTGGTAGTACACACGAGCTTGTGCAGTGCCGGGGTGATGGGATGAGACAAGGAGGGCGCGTTCAGAACGAGGCTAACGTCCATTCGAACGTTCCGTTCTTGCCCGATATTCCCTACATGTATATGTATATACAGTACGGTAATATATATTACCCCTCGTGTACAGATATAGACGAAACGTCGCGCGTATATATTATCCACTGGCACGGAGTCCGGGCCATTTCGAAGATCGCGATTTTAGCGGGATGGCCCTTAATTAACCCGGCTTTAGAGGGGATGTAAGCCCGTTATCTCGATCTTTCGAGGGTGAGGAACGGACCGAGTATACACAGGACACACGCAGAATCCATATGTGGAGGGTGTCTCTCGTTCGATACCTCGCACACACGTTCGATGGCGTGTAAACAGTTTTTCTTTCTCATCAAAGATGAGGTCCACGCGAATCCGACGATAACCGGAAATGTCACGGCGTGTCGCGGCTTGGAATTTATACCGATCTTCATCGAAACATAACGTACGACTATCCTCGGAAAAAAAGCTGTTTAACAGTGTCAAGATCACATTTGTTATCTGAATTCGAGCGAGATAGGAGAAAAAAATAGATTCGTTATGCCTTGGAAACGCCATAAGGCGAGAGAGTATAAAAGTTGATACGAGAGCCTGGCAAAATGGTTGGACCGTGGCGAGTACGAGCCTCGAGGGAAGAATACATATAGGCTACGGAAAAAGAAAGTGCGTAAAGAAAAATGAAACCCCGGGGAGTTGTACGAGTCGCGACGTCGCTGAATATTCTCCTCTCCGTGAAAAACAAAAAAAAAAATACAAAATACAAAATGGGACGGCGCTTTTTCCTCCCGCTCAACGACAGCCTCGGACTTTTTCCTTTTTGACCATAACGAGGCAATTAAAAAAAACGGAAACGAGCATTTCATGTCGCCTGAAATAAAATGAAAGAAGCTTGATTGTTTCCTGCATAATGCATTTCCGGCCAAGAACTGTTCGCGCGATCTCCCTTTGTTTTGCGCTCTCGAAGTAAAAAAGGAATCAGCGAATGAGAAATGTAAATGAGATAAAGTTAAATTGGAGAACAATGTGATACGAGAGTCATCAAATTAAAGGACACGGCGAACAAACAACGGGACAATACCTTGAGGAATTTCCTCGAGCGCGAGTTGCTCTTCGTTGTATACACACGCTGGGAATAGAAATTGTTTTCCGAATTCGCGAAATTTCTAACGTCGTAGGGCAAAGTAAACGGTAGTCGGACGGGGAAATCTTTAGAGTTGCGTCCACAAAGCTCCGAGTTTCTCTCGACGGTGGAAGAAGCTACATCGGGAGGAGGTTGAAAACGCTGACGTCCGTAGGTTTTCGCTCGGTACGTCTGCCGAATTCGAATGCAGCAGCCAGCGAAATAGACGCAGAAGGGAGAGCACGAGAGGCGAGCAGGGCGGCCGAGACGCGATTACCCCTTTTTTCGCTCTTTTCTCCTCCTTCGCCGCATCTACCGCGGGCGTCCATTAGACGTTAGTCGGAAGAACCAACGAGAAAAATGTAACGGTCTGAGGAAAAATCCTTCCACCCCTTCTCCGCTTCCCCATCTTATATAGGTGGCGCGTTGGACGCTTAAAAATGGGACGAGCGACGACGAAGTATGGTGAAAACGAGGTAGAAAAAAAGGGAGAGAATGAGCACCGAGATATTCCGCGGACGGACGAGGAGAGACGCGGAAAAAAAGAACCGCGCGCGGAAAGAGCGAGGGAGACCAAGGAGGAATGGAAAACCGTGGAAAAACCGAGTGTATTAATTTCCATAATTCATAAAGGCGTATATATGCGCGAAGGGAAAAGAGCAAGTTCCCTCCGATGGATCGCCAAAACGAAGATGAAAAACCTTCGCTTTAAACAGCCATGAAAGAATGCGCACGAAAAAATGAGAGAACGATTAAGAATCATGGAAAAACGGACGAAACGCGGTTTGGATCGTTTAACGCGATTTAAGAGTGAATATAAAATAGCCGATTGAACTTTTACATTTTATCGAACCGCGTTTCACCGCTTTATAGTCTAAAAATTTGTCTTTGAATTTCATGGCGATTCTCGAATTCGTGATTTAACCGGAATCTCCAGTGGAATTTTCGTTCCATCCTTTGACGTTACGGGGAAGCGGAAAGAAGCAACGTCAGTGAAAAAACCAGGTGAGAAAACGAAAGATTTCGCACGAATATTTAGGACGTTGGACGTTTGAGGGAATAAGATACTTGTTTTTCGTCAGAGTACCCTCGAGGCGCACTGACTCCTCGAGTCGCACCTTTGCGCCATCGCCTTTGCTCGCGCGCTGATTCGGGGGTGTCGCTGGAGCAGGGAAAGACGCACAGCTCGTTAGACTCTACTCTCAAGCTCGGGCACGACTCTCGTCCGTGAAGCTTATACCCCCTTCGTACTTTTTACTCCTCATACTTTGCCGCCCTTCCGCTTGAGTCTCCTTCTTACTCGCTCCCGATATTCGCTCCTCGGTGATTTTTTTTTTATTTTCAATATCCCCGCCGACGAACCAGGCGCTATCGCTACTCTAAACACAGTTTTAAGGAGAATCTTGGGAACCGTCGGTGGCGTAAATATTTTCCGTTATAAATACACCGCAAATTATCGGCTTATTATTTTTCCCCCGTTTTCCTTCGCTGAGAAACGTGATGAATCAAAGAATCGAACATGACGAACAAGAATAGAGAAACGTAGAGTTTGCGTGGGAAGAAAAGATTCGTCGCAAATTTGTCGGTCCAGATGGAAAAACGAGGGGTAGCTATATACCTACACATGTATATATACATAGGTAAATGCGGTGCAAGAGATGATAGCTTCGGCGAGAACAGTCGATCGGGGAGAGATGTGGCGAAGCGATGAGAGTTAAACGAACGCACCACCGTGGAAAATGAACTCGGTTGCCGGTAAATATTCGCGTCAGATTTTACTCTCGCGCTTTGTCACCAATATTACGACAGGGCGTATATATATATACTATAACATGCATACACATACAGAGTCTTACCTGCTTTTAAGCTTCCTCACCCTTGCGCGTGTTCCCTCGAGGTTTTTCCCTCTCCCTCACCCTTTAACCACAAAATCTTCGTCGGCTTCGGCTCCTCCCTTTATCTCTCTTCGCCTCTCCCCTCGTTCACCGCCAACTTTTCACCACTCCAATCGCCTCGAACCAAACCTCATCCCCAGATTCGTCAACCGCTATCTTCCCCCAGGTACATAGTTCCCGGTATCGAGATGTACCATGTACGTATATATATATATATATGCATATATGCATACATACATATGTATCCGTGTGAACAGGTACAGGTTGAGCAAAGATCGCGGATAAGCCCGGGTTCACGAGAGGAGAATGATATTAGCTCGATAATATCCCCGCGACTTACAATTTTCCGAATCATCCGACATCACGCGCGCCATTAGAGTCGATTTCAGGATTTTCCACCCTCCCTCTCTGCCCATCTCTCCGCCACTCATCTCCGTCGATATAATTCTCATTCCCTTCACCCTGCCATTTTCATCTCATTCTTTACGCACTCGTAGCCTTTCTTGCCACATCCCACGGCCCGGCAACGTCGTTATTTCTCATACTCTCGCTCTCGTCTTTTGTGTCGTCCCTGTGGTGTGTGTTCCACGGGCGAAATGCGCTCGGCGAAGAGGACTGATATCGCGGACGAGCTTTCAAGGGTCAACGCCCGATCGTTCGGGCGAATATCGCGAGGCTTTCAAGATTCCGCGATGCCTAGATTCGCCTCTCGCGCGTCCTCTGCGCCTTCTTCAGACGCTCTCGGAGTAGGCGCGAGATATGAAAAATATTGAAAAATCTGAGAGGGGGTGTGCGAGAGGGAAGAAAATGTGCAAGGGTCGGGGGAACGGTGTCGGGATAAGGAAAATGGGTGCAACTTGATGCGGTGCGGAGCTTTCGCTTCGGCATCGCTAATGTGTCTCCACCAGGAGGCCCGGCGTGTACCGGCATATTAAACGCTCGTGAGCGCCAAATCGCGAGAAGAGAGGAGTGTAAAAAGAGAGAGACACTCGCGAGCGGCTGCGGTTTTCTCGAGGTTCTCGCCTTGGTACATCAGGATGGCAGACAACCACCCGTATCGCTCGTTCTGCTTCCCCATCCTGACACGATATATATACAGTAAACCTTTCACGCTAATGCACGCGACGCAGCATCCCCCTCGCGGGTTTTCTTGCCGAGCATCTTCCTCCTCCTGCATACCGTATCGCTGGGACGGATAAGAACATCGAGCGGGCGTCTCGTGGAGAAAAAAAGCAGGAGGCGGGCCGGAATAAGAAAGAAATCCGAGAATCTCCTCGAATCGGACGGAAATCGTGACAAATCACAGGCCCGTAAGGAAAAACATTGAAAATTGCTAATTTTCCGTGTAGAAAACAATATCGCCCGTTGATAGTTTCGATAAACTGACTTTCGCTGAAAGCGAGACAAATGTCGAAGCAATTTTAACCGGGGGAGGGGGGAGCACTTTGCATCGGACGAGATATCGACGGGAGAGTCGAAAGTTTCGGTGTCAACTCGCGTCTGTACATTCGCGGGCAGGTTTTTCCCCGACAAAAGCCGCGAGACAAAAGATTCCGCGTTTAGCAAAAACGACGGAGACGAAGAGAAATAAATGAGTTATAGAAATTGCCGGTGAGAGCTGAGGGAAAAGTTCGATGGTGAATTCCGAAGTTTTACGAGCCACGAAGGAGGCAGGGTATACAGACAGCGACTGTAGAAGCCAGTATGGCGTGTGGAATAAAGAGAACAAGATCAAGAGGAGAATTGCTGAACAGAGAGATGAAAGGTAACTGTGTGTATTCGCGTAAATGCATGTATGAAAATTCGGCGAAAGGATGAGATGAAAGGACAAGAAAGAACGAAGAGAATAGGAAATATCACGCGGAAGGAGAGAGGCGGAAACTACAATTCTCGGTGAGACCGACGAATCCACGATGGCGGGTAAGAAAGGTAATTAAATCAGCGAGAAATCCCGCGGAATAATTAATTGGGAAGCTTCTAAAGTATACGGCGCGCGTTTGCCGACGCGTAACGTCGTTAGTCGCACCGTAGAGGAGCTTTTTGGAACGAGGAAAAGAGAAAGAGAGGGGCAGAGCTTGCGGCGAGCAGGCTCCAGGCTGCGGAACTTTGACACCGACGAGTCGTGTATTTCCGTTATTCCAAGTGCGTACGAATGACTCTCGATTGATCGGAATACCGATAAGCTCGGCGGTTGAACGAAATTCAAGGTAGAATAATAAAGCTTTCGTCTCCGAATCTTAATTATCCCGCGACAATGTTATTCAAGCGTCTCGAGACGTTCGGGTGACGAAACGGAAGAGAAAAAGCCGGCCTGGTCGTTTGAATTTCTCCCGGACCGAAAGCGATTACGTTGTTCCTCAACGACGCCCGCTTACATTCGCGGACCTGCGATATATATTTTGCACGACTAGACAGAAACGTGTCATCCAAGGAAACCGAGCAATTTCAACTTTTCGCTGGCTCCCGGTGCTGGCGAACACAGCACCGATTGCAAAGCGGAGAAAATTCTCCGACCGTTTCTCTTCTGCTACAACGGACTTTTCCAGGCATGTTTATGCGCCACTGTCTGAAGCTTTCCGTTGTCTCCCTCGCGTACATATCACATCTCCGTGTTATACGTGTACATATGCCTGTGTGTAGATATTCATACACACGTGGCAGCGTAGGTAGTGTGCGGAATGTCCCGCCAACATATATCCACCGGTATGATATATTCTCGCGCGCGGACGCACGCGTCAGTGGGATTTGTGCAGTTAGCCGAATGCGAAACGTTGCGGTTTCAGCGTGTACATGTCCCCTCGTCTCAGTGACTCTCGCCCAGAGTTCGCTCTCGCATCGCCTGACTCTTGTACACGAAGAAATACCTCGGTACCCCGTTTTTGCTCTCCGCTGTGTGTAACCTCTCCTGCGTGCACATATATATATGTATGTATATGTATGCAACCAGAGGGTCGCGACAGTTCGTCCGCGCACCGACACGACCAGAAGGCGAAAGCACTGACAAGGTTGCTGCTTCACGCACGGCGAACAACCTCGACTCCGATGAAAGCCCTCGGGCGTTACGTCGTTTTCAAACAAAAACACCAGTCGCCGAAACACAGCGGATTCGGAAATCTCTCTCTGGATGCAAACTCTCGTACAATTTTGATTGTATATATATATATATATACGTATATGATAGATATTTATACCATTTCCGGTAGACTAAACGCGAATGGAAACTTTGGGGAAAGAATTCCCCGACTAGTGCTGCAAATCGAATTGTACACGGGGTATTCGACCTTGGCATGTACTGCCGAGGGGATGATGAACGTCAGATTGGTTTGAAAAACACGATTTTGAGAATGACGTTGCCGAATGTCGACGGTTTTGTATTCTCCTTCAGCGGAGGGGAGAGACGATTGAACGAATTCTGGAATATGAATACCGCGCCGTATTTGTCGAGGACGCGAGAGCTTGCGAGATACATCGATTCTCTCAGACGCGTAGTTTATACGCGCTGCGTCCGATCCCGAGTGGGCGATCCCGATCCCGGCGAACAACCTCGACTCCGATGAAAGCCCTCGGGCGTTACGTCGTTTTCAAACAAAAACACCAGTCGCCGAAACACCGCGGATTCGGAAATCTCTCTCTGGATGCAAACTCTCGTACAATTTTGATTGTATATATATATATATATATATATATATACGTATATGATAGATATTTATACCATTTCCGGTAGACTAAACGCGAATGGAAACTTTGGGGAAAGAATTCCCCGACTAGTGCTGCAAATCGAATTGTACACGGGGTATTCGACATTGGCATGTACTGCCGAGGGGATGATGAACGTCAGACTGGTTTGAAAAACACGATTTTGAGAATGACGTTGCCGAATGTCGACGGTTTTGTATTCTCCTTCAGCGGAGGGGAGAGACGATTGAACGAATTCTGGAATATGAATACCGCGCCGTATTCGTCGAGGACGCGAGAGCTTGCGAGATACATCGATTCTCTCAGACGCGTAGTTTATACGCGCTGCGTCCGATCCCGAGTTTGAGAAAGGACGATCGAGAATTCCCGCGGGAGAAGGGAAACTGGCCGTTATCGACATAAACGCATACAGGCGCGCTTCGGCGGACGTACACATTGACTCGCGGCAAACACGAGGATGTAACCCGGACGATTTAACCGGCAAAGTGGAGCGAATTGCGCCTTTTTGTTTGCCAACGATCGATTCTCGCTCGAGAGTCCGCATTTGTATACTCGCCTGCACGGTCGATACGCGCGTTTATGAACGCGTGTATATCGGGGTCTCGATCGACTCTTGGTTTCGCGGACTGTCACACTCGCCCGGTCTGCGTTTCCCGCTCGAATCCCGTTGGGGCTCTCGCAGCGAGAGGTTACAGAGCGATCGGTGTGTAAAGGGAATGGACGACAAACGGGCCAACTGTACGTGACGGGGCCACCGGAGAGTGAAAAAGAGAGAGAGAGAGAGCGGAGGAGAGTTTGCACACTATGTGTATGCACTCTCGATCGGTCGAGCTGCACCGGGAATCCCGTGTAGAATCGCGGACGCGCGTCGTGTTACAGTCAGCCATTTGCCAACAGTTGCCAGTTGCTGATTCGATGCAACGGCAACAGCGAAATTCGACTCGTAGCCCCGGCTCATACTGATCGGTGAAGCTCGACAATCTCGCTCACTCGCTCCTTCTTTCTCTCTTTCTCTGCCTGTGTGTCGATGCCGCGATATACGACGAGCGGAATGACGAAAATACAGACTACCGGAGGCTCTGGTACACGTTATACGTGGGTATACAGCGGGCGAAACTCGGAGATCAAAATGTGTAAGAGAGAGAGAGATTTGGACGCGATAAAAGCGGAAGCGAGGGTCGCGGTGCGAGCAGGGAGAGAGGCACACCGCGGGGCGAGTATACACACCAGAGTGCGGGATTGATGATGACACGGGGATGACGGGGGTCGCAGGTCATGCCGATCTCATCCGACTATTTATGATGACGCATTGCGACGTCTATACCCGCTGTGGTACACTCTCGATTCTCATACAGAGGGACACGAAAACGAGATGAGCTCGAAAAAAACGTATCTCACTCTCGAGAGACATATTTTGCTCCGTTTTCGCCCTTTCTTCGCGGTGATTTTCGATACCGCCCTCTTCCGCGATCGTCGCGTACCAACTCGGCTGCTGATGGCCCGTTCGACACGCCGTCGAGCTGTGATTTGCCATTGCTATTTATTCGTCGCTCGTTTCGAACGCAACAGCGTGAAAAAATCCATCTTCCGAGTCACGGGCGAGCTCATTTTTCTCCCCACACTCAAATTTGCGAATAAAATTGATGAAAAAAAAACAATTTTCACCCATTGTTTTTCCTTTTTTTCTCTCGTGGGAAAATAAACAGTCTACACGCAGGTACAATATGTATAGCGTACCGGTTGCCAACAACGATCGAAGAGCCGATAGTTATTTTTCCTCCCGGTACCGCGTTTTGGTCGCTGACTCTGAAACACCGTGTCCGATAAATCAGCCACGATGGACGACCCCATTTTGCCTCGGTTAAGATATCCTCTACATCCTCGGTGTTATACGCACACGGATATGGATGATCGCTCGGTATTGTGGATCGATTCACGAGCAAAAAGCTCTCTGGTTTCGAGTTTCCTCTACTTTCTTTTTGCCTCCTCTCTTCATCGCTCAGAGGCCAAGCGTTTCAGCCGCAGAGAGTCAAAGTAAGCCAGTCGCAAGCGCATAAGACCGTACACGGTTGGAGCAAGAGAGAAAAAGTTGAGAGAGAGAGCGAGAGAGAGAATTCTCTATGCCGGGGGCTCGACGAAGCTCGTTGCTTTAATTGCCCCGGCGGGCTCTGCTGGTTATAACGTAGTATATGTGACAGTGGTACCCGTGTAGGTACTGGAACAGCTCTGGGTGGGTGTCCAATTACGCGGGGACCAAGTGCGAACGAGGAGAGAAAGGAATAACGCTCGACATACACTATTCACCGACAACTATGTATAGAGTAGTATATTATATACACTGTCCATGTACAACGCTCTTTAAACGTCTCTTCGTCGTGCCTAAGCGCATTTCGATAAATAATTATCGATTAAACGTCCTCCTCGTCTACGCCGTTTGCCCTCGTTTTCGCTGGCTCTTGAATTCACTCGCGTCCCATACATCCGATAAATTTCACCCACCGCGGAGATGAGCGATTAGATTTCTTTCCTCAAACCGTCGTTCGAATCGTTTTCCATTTTCTCCGCGGGTAACACTCGCCTGTACGGGCGTGTGATACCACTTTTTTCCTCCTGTTCAAACGGTCCATTGCGATCATCACGAGAACATCCGGTTCTCCGGTGACACGAGAACCGGATTTTATCGATACGCTCCGACAATCGGAGTCTCGGCAGGATGTGTTTGCTCGCACAAATCGTCGGCGCAAGGTCGGCATTGCGGAAAATACGGGAATCGGGAATAAGAACATCGACGAGACGGGACGGTAAGGAGGCTGCGAGCGGGTTTCGGATGTTGGAAGCCTGGTACGTACGAGGACACGCGGACGAACTTGGCGTTGTAACTTTCCAGCGAAACTTGCCAGTTACGAGACTCGCGCCGAGTACTCTCACCGCGGTCGCTTCCAACTTGCTGGTTCTCGCGCCGCGCCATGTGTGTCTGCGCGCATTTGTGTCTCACGGTAAATATACAAGGTGTGCGCGCCTCGTACAGACGCGTACAACGACGTCGTGCATCTTTTGGACCGTGAGGTATCGTCGGCACTCTCCAGGCACGGTCTAGACCCACACGGTGCACTGAATTCGCGAGAAAGGAGAGACTTCGTGTGTCTATATCCCCGTTAACAACCTTGGCAGGTGCTTCGTATAAATGTGCTTCGAGAACTCGAGCTGTTTCTTCACGAAGCACATTTATACGTGTGTGTACAGTGGCGCCGTACATACGTAAGAAAAACAGTGCTCGAATCTCGTAACTGGTTACGGGATATAGGTTCGAACACGGCGCGGAACATGTACGACGCGCGACACTAGTCGAATATACGAGCGGATTATTTTATTCGAAAATTGGCCGCGACGGGAGTCGAACTCCATCGCGAAAAACCTTTTTCCCGTTTCTTTCGTCCAACGTTACGGGAAACGTATACGCGTTAAAAGTGAAAAGGATATACAGGGTTGCAAAAATGGCGGATTCAACGTCAACGTCAATTTGCGAAGGATTTGTTTAAACAAATCGACGGTCTCGCGTCTTCGATGAGTGACTATTGCACTCTGATATCAGGGCTTGGTTGATGAACCAATCGAGTCTCGCAGCTTTACAAGACATGCAACAATAAAATAAACCCTCAAAAAAGTCTCGACAACCCTGTGGGGAAAGGTGAGATTTCGTCGATCCTCCGCCTTGGCACAGTGCGTATCGCTGATGTTTCTCGCCCCTCGGGGAAAACTCGATACAACCATCGACCATGTCCGAAATTCGGCCAAGGAAAAAGGGCCTTGACGGGATTTAGTTATCCTCTACAATCCGGGGCATAAACAGCAGAGTAGAGAGGATGAGTGATAAAAAGAGATGCGCATAAATGCATAAATACTCCAACGCCAAGTTGGACGTGAAACGAACGGAAGAATCGATCGAGGGGGAGGAAACGAATCGGATACAGGGAAGCGTGTAGTTGGATGAGGCGAAGAAGAGCGTGTGTGAGTTGCGTTGAGGCTGCATACGTACATAAACGCACACACACACACACACACACTTGTATATATACATATATATAATTGTACATACATGTAAAATCTATATACCGGTGACGGAGCATTGACGCGGCGTGACGTAACACACCATTGGCACATGTCCGTCCGCAGTTATTATATATCCTGCGTCGTCCCTGTACTCGACGATCGACCGAACGAAACTCGAGAAACTCGACAGATGCACGGATATAAAAATATGTTTGTGTATAAAATATTCAATAAATGGTTTCGTGTGTGTGTGTGTATGGACGCGCGGGTGTATAGGAGATACATACGAGTGCCCGATGTAGAGGCGAGAGAAGAGAAGAGAAGCTTTTCCCTGCTCGCGTATCACACGTGCCTCGATGGCGCAGCCGAGAGTCGCGAGAGAGGCAACGGTGCCGAATAACGAGGCGAGCATAGTGACGCTGCCTCGTGTCGACAGCCACCAACCCTCCCACGCTTCCTCATACGCCGCACACCGTGTATCAACTCCATCAGACCATGGCAAAAATATATATAGCATGTATATGTAAAAATATAATTATGTGTATATACCACGTGCGCCGTATACAGTCGACGGTCGGCTTCTACTTATGATGCGAGACCGGTGTCACTATTCTCGCGCAACTGAACACGAGGAAAAAAAAGGAGAAGAAGAGCATAATGCAAAAGATGGTAACACTTTTTTTCACCCTCTTGAATCTTCTTTTTTTTCCTTTTCTCGCCCCAATTCCTTTCGTTTCACCCTCGATGCGCACATCGCTCCCCGATGTTCGACCCTTTCCAACGGACACTCCAGAGAGAGAGAGAGAGAGAAAGAGAGAGAGAGAGAAAGAGAGAGAGAGAGAGAGGGAGAGGGAAAGAGGTTGCTGACCGACACGAGACACTTTCCGCTCATTCGCGACGAAGAAATCTTTTCCCTCCTCGCTTTCTCGTACCGCGTTTCCATTCAAATGCCCCACTGACGCGAGAGTTGCCGCATATTTCGTTTTCCTCCAGCTCGCTCGATTCATTCTTCGGCAGTGTGTACTACGCTTTTGTAATTGAATTTATACCCTCGCTCGCCGACTCCCGCTGATTTAATTCAACGCTGTCATGGCGGGTAGAGCAATTTTTTTTTAACTATACATTGATATCGAATTAAGCGCATAATTTCAGGGTGCACTTTTCTGAAAGAATCGGGGAGAGAAACGTGTCGCGAGAGAGAGATCGTCGACGATTCCCGACATTCGACGAGCTCCGAGCTATACGCTCGCGAGAAAATGTTTTATCTCATTGCAGATGCATTTGAGAGTAGGAAAGATTCTCCAGACTCTGGAAGATTCGATTTGTGCGATTCTCCTTCGCGTCTTTGATGAAACGTGGGATCAAAGATTCTTCGGCTTTGTCCGTGCTTCGCCCATTTTTTTTTTTTTCTTCATTTCGTCATGACCATTCGAATCTCGTCTCTCAGTTACTTCCCTTTTTTTACCGCGTGTATCTCCGTTGCGACTATGAGAGCAATATGCCATTAATCCTCTCTTCGCGTGTCTTCATCGACGATGAAGAGAAAAAAAAAAGCGAATTCGCGCTTGCCATTTTATAGACGAAACACGCGTAGTATACCGGGACTCGATATACTCATTACAACCGGACATCATTTAATAACGTGTTCTAGATTATAAAGCGAAAATCCGGTTTAAAAGGTACAGAGAGCAGAAGAGAATGAAAAAAAAGCTCTCCGATACCGGGATACGAGGCATGGAACGACGGTGCCATTTGCATAAAACGAATCGCGACCAAAGTCCGCTGCCGTGCACTCTCGCTGCAATAAGGGTGGAGGGTAAAAAGATTTTCGTTTTTTTTTCGCAGAGTTCGAAAGGGAGACAAAAAGGAAAAAAAAGCGTGCATCAGCACGCCGGAGAGCGAGAGAGGCAAAGCGAGAACGAGAGCACACGTTCAATGGGATTATAATACCAGAGGGCGGAAGCCCGGAGAGTCGATTAAAGCTCCGCTAATTTTCTCTGGTAGCCCTGGTTTTTACCTCGTACATTCACATTTTCGCGACCCGCAACGTTGCGGCACGTCGTCGAAAACGACATGAACAGGAAAAAAAATCTCAGAGTGAGAAAAAGAGTATACCGAAAGAGGGAGAGAGAGAACAAAGTGGAACGAAGTAAAAGCGATTAACGTACATAATTTGGTTCTTTTTCTTCTCAACGCTTTTATTAAACGCTCTTTCGCGTCCAAATGAAACCTCGAAAATTCGCCGAATGTGCGAACACTCAACGACTCCATTTCTGGTCAAATGAAATTCAAACGATACGAATGAGAATAAATCCGTGTGCAACGCGAAAAACGCCAGAGCGGAGACTTTGAGGATTTCGGTTCGACAAAATGTTTGACGAAAGTGGCATTAGCGACTTTTTTTCGAATTTTGCAGTTTCGACGAGCATTCCCCGCCGAAAAGATCGTTTTTCGAACGAATCGCTGTATATATATAATGAGTTTTATTTGTACAACTTTTCAGTTTTTTACAAAATATTTTTACACATTCATCTTCTCATCATCTTACTTATTTTATTTGTTTCCTTTCTTCACTATCACTCATGTCATTTATCACTACTCCTCTATCCTTTAACTTTTTACTCTTTCTTATACCCTATTCCCCTTCATTCTCCCCGCCTTTCCCCCTCCCATTTTCTTCACTTCCGTTTCTGCATAACTTTTCTATCTCTCTAAAATATTCACACATGTCTTTTTGAATTTTTCCTCTTAACATATTTATAATTTCTCCTCTTATCGCCGTTTTGTCCTTGTCCCCCAGGAACGAATCGCTGTATAAAAAGGCGAAAAAACGTGTATTTTTTAAAAATTCTTTTCTCTCCACGCCGAATTTTTTTGCGGTCGATCCGTCTCGGGCTGTTTTGCAAAACGATTCGAATCAGCCCCTCTGAAAAGTCAGCGAAAGCCCATGAAATTTTGATTCACCGTGTATATCGCGGGGATTATTCGTGTACATGCTCGCGGGTAAATATGTGTGTCGTGCTTCGATAATGCGACATGACTGCGTGTCACACAGCGTTATGGAAGAATATATAGACGGGGATAAATGCCATATAAGCCTATACAGGGGGTTAATGGAGCATGCGGAAGACGGCATAACTCAAACACACGGAGAAGCAGGGGAGAAAAGTTGGTGGAAAGACGAGGGTTTTAACGCGCCGTGCACGTGAAAGATGCGGGAACACAGCATGCGTATATATACGTGTCCGCGTCTGCTTTGTCATCCTTCCCACCGATATTCTCGGTCCCCTTTCCTCCCAATAACGTTATACCGATAAACACGCGCGCCCCCTTCGCAACCACTCCGGATCAAATGACTCGATTTTATTAGGGCATGTTTATGACCCCAGATAGGGCACTAGAGCGATTGGCGAATCGCCGAAAACCACGATTTTCATCAGTCCAAATGGAACGGCCCACATCGAGCTCGCGTACTCTCGATATTCATTTTCTTATCCATCTCACAGGGTACAATGAAATACGCACTCGTGCTGTAGTCGTTGCTTTTTCGAGCATCGCGGAGCTACGCAAAGAAATTACACGAATGAAATGAGAGGGAGAGTAATCATCCGCAGCATCCAGGGACATATTTGATGGATTGTTCGCCACGCGATGCATGCGTCCGACAGTTTTCAATTTTAATCATCGTCTTGGGATAGCACCAACCCTCATCGCGACGATGATGTTGATTCAAATGCATTCCTGATGCTTCTTGAGTTTTTATAAAAGAACGCAGCACGTACACGTTGGATCCTTTTTTTTTTCAAGCCCTCTGCTCGACAAAGTCGAGCTTTCATACGTAGTGTAGCTCGCTACTATCGTGCATACAACATATTCCGGTTACTCGGTATTCCGAATATAAAGTGGCCTCGGCGCAGAGAAGCTCGCGAGGGCTCGACTCTGCACACGCTATGTATCCAACGTTCTTTGGCATTGCTGCTTTTGCTTTTCCAAAAGAGAGAGAGAGAGAGAGAGAGAGAGAGATTCTAACGTATACAGTAGCAAAGTTGGGGGTTGCAAGCAGAAGCAGCAGTAAAAGCTGCCTCTTTGGTATCCGAGCGTGATGTGCGGGTTGCACACGTACATGTATATAGTCATATGATGGAGAAGAAGAGAGAGATCCTTCTCTTGGACCGCACCGCGAAGAGACGTACATACGAAAATACGAGGGACAGCCCGCTGTTTGCTCAGCTGCACGAGGCAAAGTGTCGGAGTATCTAGCGAGGAATTTCTAGCCTTTCGAGTTTGCCAATACTAGGGAGTAGATAGTGCCTGGAGCTGCATACATTTAATGCACTCACTCATATACCTGTATACACGTGGCTTTTTGCGAAACCATCCCCTTTCTCCTTGGCACCCAACCGCCGCCTTGTTTACCGTCCTTCTCTCCCTCCTGCATTTTGTATTTCGCACTTGGGGCATCACGAAGCGAAACCTTCGACCTCGCCACCTTCCTCGCCCTCTTCCTCGCGCGGAATTTCCTACTTTTTTGTTTTACCCATTTTTTTCTTTTCATTTTTAATGTTTCACTAGCTCATCCGATCGGGAATCTTCCGCTGATTACGAAACGCAGCGAGTTTCTTCCGAAAACTCGAAGTTTCAATGAGAAAATAGTCATTGATTCATAAAATTGCCATTACTGCATTTCACGATTTTTTATTTGCACAATTCACCGACTCGTAAAAGTTTACTCGTCGATGCAGATATCGACGATTGATCGTCATCGACCGAGTGTGCTTTCCTCTGCCTTTTAATCGAAGATTTTCGAACGAATTTCGATGGCGAAAATTCCGATGACACGAGTGATGTTCACGAGGGAATCACGTGTCTCGGTATAGTAAGAGGCAACATGGCGGAAAGGACGAATCAAAGCGAAAGACTTTGAGGAGTGGTGTAAGGTCCTTGGATCCGATGTATATACACCGTGAGAGGAAGGGAGAGCGGGAATCGAAAATAATTCAAAAAAAAATCATCCGCTAGATGTTTCTGCCTCGTGTGTGGCTTACTATGCGGAAAAAGACGACGTAACGAACGCACGAGGTCCTTAGAGCCATGGAAACGAGAATAAAAAGCACACGCCAGGAGCAACACACGCGTACGTTAGGCGAAGGTGAGAGGAGATCTCCCGATGGACCTTATATATATTAGGGTGTTTCAATTTTCGGCAAAACGATGTTTTTTTTTCTTATCGACATCCGAGTTGTCAAACCGATGATACACGGTTTGAGAAACATTTCCGCGAACGCAAAAAAATTCCAGCTCAATTGCAGACTTTAATTTCCCACTTGAACAACGTGGAAGAAACAATCCATTTCCCACATCATTTGTTTCTCCCACCGGAATTATTTCGAGACTCGTAGAGCTCCCAAGAAACGATAAAAATGGTAACATCAATTCGTTATAAACGAATTCAATTGAATCAAATTTCCGAACGAGGCAAGTCCGTAATTGTGTCAGAATGTTTGTCTACGTGCGTGAAAATTCTTCCTCGTATCCACGTTCTATCAGTTTTTCAACTTGGAGGGAAGAAAAAAAATGTTGCTCCAAAATGAAACACCCAAATATGGACGTATATAAAGTACGGTGATGTACAGAGCAGGACAGAGAAGTTTGAAGCAGCGAAGGCATTCGAGAAAAAAGAGACGCCGGAATGAAGACAGGAACCGGTTTCATTGAGACGACATTAAAAAAAAAAGAGAGAGAGAGGGGAAAAAAAAGTCTCGGAGAACCAACGTTGCCGTTTTGATGCTGAATTTTTCGTACCTCTCTCTTTCGTGAATATTCCATCTTATACCTCTTTCCTTCTCTCCTCCCTCTCTCTCTTCATCCACCTTCTCTCGCGAAAAAAATAATCAACGGACGATCGAGGCGCTCGGAAAGAGTTGCGTAACCCTTAGAAAGCGACTGTGGAGGTACACAAGCGGAGATGTATTATTAGCGTGTGTGCTGTACATGTAGCAAAAGAGGCATGACGAGAAACAGCGAGCGAGAAGATGAAAAGATTCGATTCGCGAATTTCTGCAACGAAATCAAGCCGGAGGCTTCCACGGAGCTGCAGATTTTTTCTTCTCGCTTTTATTCTTCCGACTGTTATTATCCCTCAAGACGAGTGAGTCAATGAAACGAAGGAATTCTCGAAAAAAAAACAAAAAAAAACATCATTTCGCAACTATTCACAATCTCCCGAAATCGATGATGCAACGTTATAAATTCATGCGGAATATTTTTAGTTCGAACGTTTGCGAAATATCCGCTCTTTTTCTCCACTCCCAATTTGTCTGCGAAAGATATCGAATTGACTCACTCGTATCTTATCGCAGCAGGCACTCCTCCGCCATTACTATCGGCTGGTTTCCCTCCCCCCTCGCCCGTCTCAGCTTCATCCTATTTTTTTTCTTCCCTCTCTCTTCCTCTCCACAACTCCTCGTCTCATTGAGTCGAGAGCCTCTCTCGGCTCTTAATGGATCGTAAGCCTCGAGCCAACACGATGAATCGTGGCAAACGAGTATATGTGAATTGAAGAACACGCTCGGTTTCCTTTTTCCTCGCTCTCTTGCAGCGTCTTATCGATTAAAACTGCGGTCATTTTCGCGATTACTCGCATCCGAAGAAAGATCGTTCGGCGTCAGCAACGAAGATTCATGGCAGCTCGCTTTCGAAATTTCTACAGGCAATTTGTCTTCGTTTTCACCGACGTTCAAAGGCGTCGCATGGATCTCAGTCTCATTGCTGTATCGGGGTTGCGCGTGTTTCCAAAAAAATTTGTCGAAAAAAATGTAGGGAAACAATCGCGTCGAATCTCATGTCGGAAATTGCGGCCGTAGCTCGGTGCAGAGGGAAACGTTTTCATTCGGTAGTGAAAACTCGAACGTTGAAAGAAATTTATCGGCGAGACATTAGGCTCGGACTGCGAGGCGCCGCTGGGCGATTTCTTTCGCGATATTGTGTGTATAAATGTTGGAGGGAGTTGTGGGAGAAGGCGGAGGGAAAACGGGGAGGGCGGAAGAGTGAGGAAAAGTCAGCTGGGGAGGAGAGAAAGAGGGTAGTCGCTCTTGTACACGGCTCGGACGGAAACAAGAGGCAACGGCTAATATACGAGGGAATTGTTGCTGGCGTGTTGCGAGGTATAAGAAAAATTGTGGAGTCACGTGTACACGGTGTTCCAAAGTCGAATCTCACTATTTTGCGTCTAAATAAGGGATGAAATGAGCGTCGGAGAGGGTGCAATCGATGACTCGTCGAGATTCGGTCGTCCAAAAAAATACTACCGCACTTTTCGTCTCGGAATTTCATGATTAACGTGGCCCTGAATAATCGACGTCGATTTCCGGGACACCCTGTTTATGTAGGCTATATACAACGTGGCGTAAAACACGAGCGAGCATACACCGTGCTGAAATATCGCTACAAATATGCTAGATTATCTCCAAACTTACGTATTTACAATCTACTTATGTACGTACATGATATACGTTTAGATATACGCTTGTACATAAATACGAACATACACGGTTGTATCATGAATTTACCGTTGCGGAGATTCCGCGAGCAAAGTGGAAATCTACAAATTTCCATAGTTTGCTCGTCCTCGGTCGGCAAAGCACCGGTGAAAATCGAGATTAGAGCGGATATGTACCGCTTTAAGGTAGTTCTATCGTTAGATTCAAATCGAGAAATTGTTTTGCAGTTTTTCTCACACACAAAATGGTTCGCGGGCTTCAGTTAAATAAGAAAAGTTGTTGCAAATCGACTAAAGAACAGCATACTCCAAATTCACGGTCATCCCAGGTGATATGTGCTTGCTCTATAATTACAAAAATTGCGAAAAAAATTTTCTTAAGATTTTTTTGGAAAACTCGAGAAATCTTCTTTGATGTTGCATAAAAATGTATGCAAAGTTTTAGAAGGCTTCACCACGTAGAAGCCAAGATATTCATTGATGAAAATGCAACTTTTAACACGCGCTCTTACGAGAGACTACCG